>NDFG01000160.1:226841-239814 GCA_002167245.1 Sporophila hypoxantha
AACCCGGGTCTGTCCCGGCGGAGGGTAACCCGTGGTCTTGTTCCCGGGGGGGATTTGGGGGGGGGGATCCTCGGAGGTTTTTGGGGGGATCCCTTGTTGGGGTTTTGGTGGGACCCCTGGGTGCCTGAGGTGGGATCTGGGGGTCCCGGGGGTAACCCGGGTCTGTCCGGGTTCTGTCCCGGGGGGTTTGGGGGGATCCTCGGAGGTTTTGGGGTGGGTCCTTGGGGGGGTTTTTGGGGCGCCCGGGACCCCTGGGGTGCCTGGGTGGATCTGGGTGTCCCGGGGCGGGGTTATCCGGGTTATATCCCGGGTTTGTCTGTCCTGAGGATGGGGGGTCCTGGCGGTGGATCTGGCTGAGATTTGGGGACCCAGGATGGCCGGGGCGCAGTTCGGGGATGTCCCGGGTGGGATCTGGGGGTTGCCCCCAGTGCGGTTATCCCGGGCTTATCCCGGGTTTACCTGGGGTTATCCCGGGTCAGGCCCTGCAGTTGAGACGTGCCATGAGCACGGGGGCGATGGGCTGGCCCGGGCTCCCATCCCTGGGCGGGCTCTGGGGGGTTTCGGGGTTTATCCGGGTCTGTCCCGGGTCGTGTCCCGCGGTATGGTCCTGAGGGGGTTCCCAGGTGGATTTGGGGACCCCGGGACCCCTGAGGTATTGGTGGGGATCCCAGGGGGGGCTCGGGGCAAGGTTCCGGGGTGTCCCAGCGGGGATCTGGGGTGTCCCAGGGTTTATCCCGGGTCTATTCCGGGTCTGTCAGGCCTGTCCCTTGCACGTGCATGAGCACGGGGGCGATGGGCTGGCCCGGAGGCCTCGGATTTGGGAAGGCTCCGGGGGGTTTGGCGGTTTATTATCCCCCGGGGGTTTTTTTTTTCTGTGTTTTTTTTTACCCCGGGTTTAATTTTCCCCAGGTTTGTCAGGGCTGCTGTCCCTTGAGCCACATACATTGCCACGGGAGAGGGTATTGGATTTTTTGGGGGGGCTTTGGGGGCCCCCGGGCTCCCATTTTTCCCCCTTGGGAGGGTTTTTTCTGGCTGGGGGTTTGGGGTTATCCCCCGGGGTTTATTTTCCCGGCGTTTTTATCCCGGTTTATCCCGGGTTTTGTCAGGGGCTGTCCCTCACACGTCCATGCAGCACGGGCCGATGGGCTGGCGGGCTAACGATTGGGGGGTTTCTGGGGGGTTTGGGGTTATCCCGGGTTATCCAGTCGTGTCCCGGTCTGTCGTCCGGTGTATTCCCGGGTCTGTCCCGGGCTGTCTTCAGGGCTTGTCCCTCACACATGCATGAGCACGGGGCGATGGCGTGGCCCCAGGCTCGATTGGGGGGGCTCTGGGGGTTTGGGGTTATCCGGGTTGTCCCCGGCTATCCGGGTCTATCCGGAGTTTTCAGGGCGTCCCTTGCACGGCGCGATGAGCCACGGGGTATGTGGCTGGCCGGGCTCCATGGGGCGGGCTCTGGGGGGTTTGGGGTTATCCTGGGTTATCCCGGTTTACCCGGTTTATCCCGGAGTTATCCCGGTTGTGTCAGGGCTGTCCCTCGCAGTTAGCACCCCCCCCCCTCGTAGTAGACGGCAGTACGATTTTGAAGGCCAAAACGGGGGCGAAGGCTGCCTGAGGCTCGTTTGGGGGGGCTCTGGGGGGGTTTGGGTTATCCGGTTTATCCTGGTCCTGTCCCGGTGTTGTCAGGCTGTGTCCCGGGTCATGTCCCGTTATCCGGCGTGTCGTCAGGCTGTCCTCTCGCAGTTGAGCACGTATAGTCGGTGCACGTACATGAGCACGGGGGCGATGGGCTGGCCCAGGATCCATGGGGGGGGGTTTGGGGGTTATCCCGGGTTATCCCGGGTTTATCCCGGGTTTATCCCGGGTTTATCCCGGCTCTCAGGGCTGTCCCTCGCAGTTGAGCACGTAGTAGTCGTGCACGTACATGAGCACGGCGATGGGCTGGCCCAGGATCAGCGACATCCACACGGCCGCGTTGCCGTAGTGCCCGCGCAGGAACCGCGACACCAGCCACGCCAGGGGGATCTGCGGGGACAGGAATGTCACCTCATTGTCACCTGAGTGTCACCTGAGTGTCACCTGTCACCTCCCTGCCATCCCCCTGGTGTCACCCTGCCACCCCTGCCGTAGTGCCCGCGCAGGAACCGCGACACCAGCCACGCCAGGGGGATCTGGGGACAATGACAGGGACAGTCAGGGTCTGAGTGTCACCTGAGTGTCACCTGTCACCTCCCTGCCAGCCCCTGCCATAGTGCCCGCGCAGGAACCGCGACACCAGCCAGGCCAAAGGGATCTGCGGGGACAGGAGTGTCACCTCATTGTCACCTGGGGTCACCTGAGTGTCACCTGTCACCTCCCTGCCATCCCCCTGGTGTCACCCTGCCAGCCCCTGCCGTAGTGCCCGCGCAGGAACCGCGACACCAGCCAGGCCAGAGGGATCTGGGGACAATGGGGACAATCATCAGTGTCACCTCATTGTCACCTCAGTGTCACCTGTCACCTCATTGTCACCTCAGTGTCACCTGTCACCTCATTGTCACCTGTCACCTCCTGTCACCTCCCTGCCAGCCCCTGCCGTAGTGCCCGCGCAGGAACCGCGACACCAGCCACGCCAGCGGGATCTGCGGACAATCAGCAGTGTCACCTGGTGTCACCTGGGGTCACCTGTCACCTCCTGTCACCTCCTGTCACCTCACTGTCACCCCCTGCCAGCCCCTGCCGCAGTGCCCGCGCAGGAACCGCGACACCAGCCACGCCAGGGGGATCTGGGGACAATGGGGACAATCATCAGTGTCACCTGAGTGTCACCTGTCACCTCCTGTCACCTCCTGTCACCTCCTGTCACCTCCCTGCCAGCCCCTGCCGTAGTGCCCGCGCAGGAACCGCGACACCAGCCAGGCCAGGGGGATCTGGGGACAATGGGGACAATCTTCAGTGTCACCTGAGTGTCACCTGGTGTCATCTGTCACCTCCTGTCACCTCCCTGCCATCCCCCTGGTGTCACCCTGCCAGCCCCTGCCATAGTGCCCGCGCAGGAACCGCGACACCAGCCACGCCAGCGGGATCTGGGGACAATCATCAGTGTCACCTGGGGTCACCTGAGTGTCACCTGAGTGTCACCTGAGTGTCACCTGTCACCTCATTGTCACCTGGGGTCACCTCATTGTCACCTGAGTGTCACCTGTCACCTGAGTGTCACCTGTCACCCCCTGCCAGCCCCTGCCACAGTGCCCGCGCAGGAACCGCGACACCAGCCACGCCAGAGGGATCTGCAGGGGACAAGGACAGGGACAGGAGTGTCACCTGAGTGTCACCTGAGTGTCACCTGCCATCTCCCTGCCATCCCCTGCCCTGTGACACCAGCCAGGCCAGCGGGATCTGGGGGGACAATGGGGACAAGGACAGGGACAGTCAGTGTCTGAGTGTCACCTGGTGTCACCCCCTGCCATCCCCCTGTCACCTCACTGCCACCCTCTGTCACCCCCTGCCCTGTGACACCAGCCACGCCAGCGGGATCTGGGGACAATGACAGGGGACAATGGGGACAGGACAGGGGGACACAGACACAAGGACAGGGACATAGGGACAGGGACACAGATGAGGACAGGAGGACAGGGGACAAGGACAGGGACAGGGGACAGGGGACAGGGACAGGGGGACAGGGAAATGGGGACAGGGGGACAGAGATGGGGACACAGACAGGGACACAGGGACACAGGGACAGGACAGGGACACAAGAACAGGGACACAGGGACAGGGACATGTGGACATGGGGACAGGGACACAGATGAGGACAGGAGGACAGGGGACAAGGACAGTGACAGGGACAGGGAAATGGGGACAGGGACAGGGGGACAGGGAGGGACAGGGACACAGGGACAGGGATGGGGACAGGGACAAGGGACAGGAACATGGGGACACAGGGACAGTGACAAGGACACAGAGACACAGGGACAGACATGGGGACAGGGACACAAGGACACAGGGACAGGGGACAGAGATGGGGACACAGACAGGGACACTGGGGACACGGGACAGGGACACAGGGACAGGGACAGGGACATGGGGACACAGGGACAGGAGGACAGGAGGACAGGGGACAGGGACAGGAACAGGGACACAAGGACACAGGGACAGAGACACAGGGACAGGGACACAGGGACAGGACAGGGGACAGTGACATGGGGACAGGGACACAGGGACACAGGGACAGAGACACAGGGACAAGGACAGGGACATTGGGGACAGGGATAGGGATGGTGACAGGGACACAGGGACAGGGACAGGGGACAGGGATAAGGACATGGGGACACGGGGACAGGAGGACAGGGGGACAGGGACACAGGGACATTGGGGACAGGGATAGGGATGGGGACAGGGACACAGGGACAGCGGGACATTGGGGACAGTGACACAGGGACAAGGAGAGAGGGACAGGGACACGGGGACAGGGACACGGGGACAGGGACATGGGGACACAGGGACAGGAGGACAGGGAGACAGGAGGACAGCGGGACAGGGACAGGAGGACAGGGACACAAGGACACGGACAAGGACATGGGACACTGGGGACACGGGACAGGGACACAGGGACAGGGACAGGGACAAGGACACAGAGACACAAGGACAGGAGGACAGGGGACAGGGACATTGGGGACAGGGACAGCGGGACAGGGACAGGGACAGGGACAGGGACAGGGACACAGGGACAGGGACACAGGGACAGGGATAAGGACATGGGGACACAGGGACAGAAGGACAGCGGGACAGGGACACAGGGACATTGGGGACAGGGACAGGGATGGTGACAGGGACACAGGGACAGGGACAGGGGGCAGGGACATGGACAAGGACACAGAGACACAGGGACAGGAGGACAGGAGGACAGTGACATGGAGACAGGGACACAAGGACAGGAGGACAGGGACAGGAACAGGGACACAGGGACACAGGGACAACGGGACGGGGGACAGGGATGGGGGACAGGGACACAAGGACATGGACAAGGACATGGGACACTGGGGACACTGGGGACACGGGACATGGGGACAGGGACATGGACAAGGACACAGAGACACAAGGACAGGAGGACAGGGGACAGGGACATGGGGACAGGGACACAAGGACACAGGGACAGAGACACAGGGACAAGGACAGGGACATTGGGGACAGGGATAGGGATGGTGACAGGGACACAGGGACAGGGACATGGGGACAGGGACAGGAGGACAGGGGACAGGGACACTGTCCCCCCTTTTTTGAGGACCCCAAACCCATTGTCCCCCCTCCCCGTTTTTGGGGCGCTGCGGTTTTTGGGGTTCCCCATTTTTGGGGTTCCCCATTTTTGGGGTTCCCCAGTTTTGGGGTGCTGTGGTTTTTGGGGTTCCCATTTTTGGGGTTCCCATTTTTGGGGTTCCCCATTTTTGGGGCTCCCCGGTTTTAGCACACCCTGGTTTTGGGGGGGTTCCCCTTTTTGGGGTTCCCCAGTTTTGGGGTTCCCCATTCTTGGGGTTCCCCAGTTTTGGTGTTGCCCATTTTTGGGGTACCCCATTTTTGGGGTTCCCCATTTTTGGGGTACCCCAGTTTTGGGGTGCCCATTTTTGGGGTTCCCCAGTTTTGGGGTTCCCCAGTTTTGGTGTTGCCCATTTTTGGGGTGCCCCAGTTTTGGGGTGCTGTGGTTTTTGGGGTACCCCAATTTTGGTGTTGCCCACTTTTAGGATGCCCAGGTTTTGGGGTCCCCCTGGTTTTTGGGGGTTTTCCCTTTTTGGGGTTCCCCATTTTTGGGGTTCCCCATTTTTGGGGTTCCCCATTTTTGGGGCTCCCCGGTTTTAGCACACCCTGGTTTTGGGGGGGTTCCCCTTTTTGGGGTGCCCCAGTTTTGGGGTTCCCCAGTTTTGGGGTGCCCCATTTTTGGGGTTCCCCTTTTTGGGGTACCCCATTTTTGGGGTTCCCCATTTTTGGGGTGCCCATTTTTGGGGTGCCCATTTTTGGGGTTCCCCAGTTTTGGTGTTGCCCATTTTTGGGGTACCCCATTTTTGGGGTGCCCCAGTTTTGGTGTTGCCCACTTTTAGGATGCCCAGGTTTTGGGGTTCCCTCCGGTTTTTGGGGGTTTTCCCTTTTTGGGGTTCCCCGTTTTTGTTGTAGCCCACTTTTAGGATTCTCAGATTTTGGGGTTCCTCGTTTTTTGGGGTTCCCCACTTTTGGGGTTCCCCAGTTTTTCGGGGTACCCTATTTTTGTATGCCCAGTTTTTGAGGTACCCCATTTTTGGAGTTCCCCAGATTTTTGGGGTTCCCTGGTTTTTGGGGTGCCCAATTTTGGGGTACCCCATTTTTTTGGTTGCCCTGGTTTTTGGGGTTCTCCACTTTTGGGGTTCCCC
Organism: Sporophila hypoxantha; assembly: GCA_002167245.1. Taxonomy (NCBI): domain Eukaryota; kingdom Metazoa; phylum Chordata; class Aves; order Passeriformes; family Thraupidae; genus Sporophila; species Sporophila hypoxantha. The sequence continues at coordinate 233,216 of NDFG01000160.1, forward strand.
ACTTTTAGGATCCTCTGCTTTTTGGGGTTCCCCATTTTTGGTGTGCCCGTTTTTGGGGTGCTGCGGTTTTTTGGGGTTCACCATTTTGGGGGTTCACCTGTTTTTTTGGGGTTCCCAATTTTTGAGGTATCCCATTTTTTTGGAATCCCCGTTTTTGGGGTTCTCCAGTTTTAGGATCCCCTGGTTTTGGGGTACCCCATTTTTGGGGTGCTGTGGTTTTGGGGGGGTTCTCAGTTTTTGGGGTTACCCGTTTTTGGGGTGCTGTGGTTTTTGGGGTTCTCCAGTTTTTGAGGTGCCCAATTTTTGGGTTGCCCTGGTTTTTGGGGTTCTCCAAATTTAGGATCCTCTCTTTTTTGGGGTGTCCCATTTTTGGGGTTCTCCAGTTTTAGGGTGCCCCCGTTTTTGGGGTGCTGCGGTTTTTTGGGGTTCCCCATTTTTGAGGTACCCCATTTTTTTGGAATCCCCGTTTTTGGGGTTTTCCAGTTTTAGGATCCCCTGGTTTTGGGGTTCCCCGTTTTTGGGTTGCCCTGGTTTTTGGGGTTCTCCAGTTTTAGGATCCCCTGGTTTTGGGGTACCCAATTTTTGGGGTGCTGTGGTTTTTGGGGTGCCTCATTTTTGAGGTGCCTATTTTTGGGGTACCATATTTTTTGTACGCTCAGTTTTTGGAATGCCCATTTTTTGGGGTGCCCCGGCTTTTGGGGATCCCCAGTTTTTTGGGGTACCCCATTTTTAGGATTCACCATTTTTGGGGTGCTGTGGTTTTTGGGGTTCCCACTTTTGGGGTATCCCCTTTTCAGGATGCCCTGTTTTAGGATCCCCTGGTTTTTGGGGTGCCCCATTTTTGGACTACTCCAGTTTTGGGGTTCCCTATTTTTGGGGGTACCCCAGTTTTAGTGTATCCCACTTTTAGGATGCCCAGTTTTTGGGGTTCCCCATTTTTGGGGTTCCCCGTATTTGGAGTTCCCTGATTTTTGGGGTTCTCCATTTTTGAAGTGCTGTGGCTCTTGGGGTTTCCCGTTTTTGGGGTTCCCTGGTTTTTGGGGTTCCCATTTTTGGGGAATCCCATTTTTGGGTGCTATTTTTTGGGGTTCCCCTGGTTTTTGGGGTACCCCATTTTTTTGAGTGCTGTGGTTTTTGAGGTTCCCACTTTTAGGGTTCCCAGTTTTTCAGGGTTTCTGGTTTTTGGGGTTCCCATTTTCGAGGTGCCCCACTTTTTGGGGTTCCCGGTTTTTGGGGTGTCCCAGTTTTTTGGGGTTTCCCACCTTTAGGGTGCCCGGTTTTTGGGGTTCCCATTTGCGAGGTGCCCTACTTTTAGGGTGCTGTGGTTTTTGGGGTTCCCTGGTTTTTGGGGTTCCCTGGTTTTTGGGCTTTCCCATTTTTGGGGTGCCTCACTTTTAGGATTCCCAGTTTTTGGGGTTCCCATTTTTGAGGTGTCCCAGTTTTTGGGGTTCCCGGTTTTTGGGGTGTCCCACTTTTGAGGTGCCCATTTTTTTGGGGATCCCCTGGTTTTTAGGGTTCCCACTTTTTGGGGTTCATTTTCGGGGTTCCCTGGTTTTTGGGGTTTCCCATTTTTGGGGTTCCCAGTTTTCTGGGGTTCCCTGGTTTTTGGGGTTCCCATTTTCGAGGTGCCCATTTTTTTGGGGATCCCCTGGTTTTTGGGGTCCTCCAGTTTTTGGGGTTCCCCATTTATGGGGTGCTGTGGGTTTTGGGGTGCTATTTTTTAGGGTTCCTGTTTTTAGGATTCCCAGTTTTTTGGGGTTCCCAATTTCAGGGTTCTCTGTTTTTTGGGGTTCCCATTTTCGAGGTGCCCCACTTTTAGGATTCCCAGTTTTTTGGGGTGCCCCATTTTTGGGGTTCCCTGGTTTTTGGGGTTCCCCACTTTTGGGGTGCTGTGGTTTTTGGGATCCCCTGGTTTTTGGGGTTCCCATTTTTAGGGTTCCCAGTTTTTTGGGGTTCCCATTTTTGAGGTGTCCCACTTTTAGGGTTCCCATTTTTTTGGGGTTTCCCGATTTTGGAGTTCCCTGGTTTTTGGGGTGCTGTGGTTTTTGGGGTCCCCATTTTTGAGATTCTCCAGTTTTTGGGGTTTCCCATTTTTTGGGTGCGGTGGATTTTGGGTTTTCCCATTTATGGGGTTCCCATTTTTGGGGTTCCCAGTTTTTTGGGGTTTCGGGTTTTTGGGGTGCCCCACTTTTGAGGTGCCCATTTTTTTGGGGATCCCCTGGTTTTTAGGGTTCCCATTTTTAGGATTCCCAGTTTTCTGGGATCCCCTGGTTTTTGGGGTTCCCAGTTTTTGGGGAATCCCATTTTTTGAGTGCTGTGGATTTTGGGGTTCCCATTTTTATGGTTGCCAGTTTTTCGGGGTTCCCGGTTTTTGGGGTTCCGGTTTTTGGGGTTCCCATTTTTGACATGTCCCAGTTTTTTGGGCTTTCCCACTTTTAGGGTTTCCAGTTTTTTGGGGTTTCCCATTTTTGGGGTTCCCGTTTTTGGGATTCTCCAGTTTTTGGGGAATCCCATTTTTTGGGTGCTGTGGATTTTGGGGTTCCCATTTTTGGGGTTCCCGGTTTTTGGGGTTCCCCATTTTTGGGATGCCCAGTTTTTTGGGGTTTCCCAGTTTCCTCCTTTTGGGGTTCCCAGTTTTTGGGGTTCCCGGTTTTTGGGGTTCCCGTTTTTGGGGTTCCCATTTTTGGGGTTCCCTGGTTTTTGGGGTTCCCATTTTGGAGGTGCCCCACTTTTTGGGGTTCCTGGTTCTTGGGGCGTCCCAGTTTTTTGGGGTTTCCCACATTTAGGGTTCCCAGTTTTTTGGGGTTCCCATTTTCGAGGTGTCCTAGTTTTTTGGGGTTTCCCATTTTTGGGGTTCCCAGTTTTTTGGGGTTCCCGGTTTTTGGGGTTCCCATTTTCGAGGTGTCCCAGTTTTTTGGGGTTCCCCACTTTTAGGGTTCCCAGTTTTTGGGGTTCCCTGGTTTTTGGGGTTCCCGGTTTTTGGGGAATCCCATTTTTTGAGTGCTGCGGTTTTTGGGTTTCCCATTTTTGGGATTCTCCAGTTTTTGGGGTTCCCCATTTTTGGGGTTCCCGTTTTTGGGGTGCCCCACTTTTAGGATTCCCAGTTTTTGGGGTTCCCATTTTCGAGGTGTCTCAGTTTTTTGGGGGTTCCCATTTTTGGGGTTCCCTGGTTTTTGGGGTTCCCTGGTTTTTGGGGTTCCCATTTTCGAGGTGCCCCACTTTTAGGGTGCTGTGGTTTTTGGGGTTCCTTGGGTTTTGGGGTGCCCCACTTTTAGGGTTCCCGTTTTTGGGGTTCCCCATTTTCGAGGTGTCCCAGTTTTTTGGGGTTTCCCACTTTTAGGGATCCCCTGGTTTTTGGGGTTCTCTGGTTTCTGGGGTTCCCATTTTTGGGGTGTCCCACTTTTAGGATTCCCAGTTTTTCGGGGTCCCGGTTTTTGGGGTGCCCCACTTTTAGGATGCTGTGTTTTTTGGGGTGCTCCTGTTTTAGGGTTCCCAGTTTTTTGGAGTTCCCAGTTTTTGTGGTTCTCTGGTTTTTGGGGAATCCCATTTTTTGGGTGCTGTGGTTTTTGGGGTTTCCCATTTATGGGGTTCCCTGGTTTTTGGGGTTTCCCATTTTTGGGCTTCCCAGTTTTTTTGGGTGCCCTGGTTTTTGGGGTTCCCGGTTTTTGGGCTTTCCCATTTTTGGGGTTCCCATTTTTGGGGTGCCCCACTTTTAGGATTCCCAGTTTTTGGGGTTCCCGTTTTTGGGGTTCCCAGTTTTTTGGGGTTCCTGGTTTTTGGGGTGCCCCACTTTTGAGGTGCCCATTTTTGGGGATCCCCTGGTTTTTGGGGTTCCCATTTTTTGGGGTTCATTTTCGGGGTTCCCTGGTTTTTGGGGTTTCCCATTTTTGGGATTCCCAGTTTTTCAGGGTTCCCTGGTTTTTGGGGTTCCCATTTTTAAGGTGCCCCACTTTTAGGATTCCCAGTTTTTTTGGGTGCCCTGGTTTTTGGGGTGCCCGTTTTTGGGGTTCCCATTTTCAGGGTTCCTGGTTGTTGGGGTTCCCAGTTTTTGGGGCTCCTGGGTTTTCGGGGTTCCCGGTTTTTGGGGTTCCCATTTTTGAGGTGCCCCACTTTTAGGATTCCCAGTTTTTGGGGTTCCCATTTTTGAGGTGTCCCACTTTTAGGATTCCCAGTTTTTGGGGTTCCCATTTTTGAGGTGCCCCACTTTTAGGATTCCCAGTTTTTGGGGTTCCCATTTTTGAGGTGTCCCACTTTTTGGGGTTCCCATTTTTGGGGTTCCCGTTTTGGGGTGCCCCACTTCTGAGGCGCCCATTTTTTGGGATCCCCTGGTTTTTGGGGTTCTCTGGTTTTTGGGGAACCCCATTTTTTGAGTGCTGTGGTTTTTGGGGTTCCCGTTTTTGGAGTTCCCAGTTTTTGGGGTGCCCCACTTTTGAGGTGCCTATTTTTGGAGTTCCCTGGTTTTTGGGGTGCTGTGGTTTTTGGGGTCCCCATTTCTGGGATTCTCCAGTTTTTGGGGAAGCCCGTTTTTTGGGTGCTGTGGGTTTTGGGGTTCCCGTTTTTGGGGTTCCCGGTTTTTGGGATGCCCCACTTTTGAGGTGCCCATTTTTTGGGATCCCCTGGTTTTTGGGGTTCCCATTTTTAGGATTCCCAGTTTTTCGGGGTTCCCTGGTTTTTGGGGTTCCCATTTTCAGGGTGCCCCACTTTCAGGATTCCCAGTTTTCGGGGTTCCCCATTTTTGAGATGTCCCAGTTTTTTGGGGTTTCCCATTTTTGGGGTTCCCTAGTTTTTGGGGTTCCCATTTTCAGGGTGCCCCACTTTTAGGGTTTCCCTTTTTGGGGTTCCCTGGTTTTTGGGGTTCCCAGTTTTTGGGGAATCCCATTTTTTGAGTGCTGAGGTTTTTGGGGTTCCCATTTTTATGGTTGGCAGTTTTTTGGGGTTCCCTGGTTTTTGGGGTTCCCATTTTCAGGGTGCCCCATTTTCAGGGTTCCCATTTTCGGGGTTCCCCATTTTTGGGGTTCCCTGGTTTTTGGGGTGTCCCACTTTCGAGGTGTCCCAGTTTTTTGGGGTTTCCCATTTTTGGGGTGCCCATTTTTTGGGATTCCCACTTTTTGGGGTTCTCTGGTTTTTGGGGTTCCCATTTTTAGAGTTCCCAGTTTATTGGGGTTTCCCACTTTTAGGGTTCCCAGTTTTTTGGGGTGCCCCGTTTTTGGGGTTCCCGTTTTAGAAGTTCCCTGGTTTTTGGGGTGCTGTGGTTTTTGGAGTCCCCATTTTTGGGGTTCCCTGGTTTTTGGGGTTCCCAATTTTTTGGGGTGCCTCATTTTCAGTGTGTCCATCTTTAGGGTCCCGGTTTTTGGGGTTTCTCATTTTTGGGGTTCCCGGTTTTTGGGGTGCCTCGTTTTCGAGGTGCCCCACTTTTAGGGTGCTGTGGTTTTTGGGGTTCCTGGTTTTTGGGCTTCCCGTTTTCGGGGTTCCCGGTTCTTGGGGTTCCCATTTTTGGGGTTCCCTGGTTTTTGGGGTTTCCCATTTTTAGGATTCCCAGTTTTCTGGGGTTCCTGGTTTTTGGGGTTTCCCATTTTTGGGGTTCCCGTTTTTGGGGTTCCCTGGGTTTTGGGGGTTCCCATTTTTGGGGTTCCCATTTTCGGGGTTCCCGGTTTTGGGGCTCCCGTTTTCGAGGCGTCCCACTTTTAGGGTGTTGTGGTTTTGGGGGTTCCCATTTTTGGGCTTCCCATTTTTGGGGTTCCCGGTTTTTGGGGTTCCCATTTTTGGGGCTCCCGGGTTTTTGGGGCTCCCGGTTTTTGGGGTTCCCATTTTGGAGTTCCCGTTTTGGGGGTTCCCATTTTCGGCTTTCCCATTTTTGGGGTTCCCGGTTTCGGGGTTCCCGTTTTTGGGGTTCCCCATTTTTGGGGTTCCCGGTTTTTGGGGCTCCCGGTTTTTGGGGTGCCCATTTTCGGGGTTCCCGTTTTGGGGGTGCCTCACCTGCGCCACCATGCCCATGAAGGCCCAGAGCCGGAACATCCGCAGCGGCACGCTCACCAGGTACTGCGGGCACAGCAGGAGCAGGTTTGGGGGGACCCCGAGAATTTTGGGGGGACCCCGAGAATTTTGGGGTCCCACTGGGAATTTGGGGGGGTCTGGGTGGGATTTTTGGGGTTCCGGGTGGGAATTTTGGGGGTTCTGAGAACATCCGCAGCGGCACGCTCACCAGGTACTGCGGGGACACGGGGAGGTTTTGGGGGGACCCCGAGATTTTGGGGTTCCCACTGGGAATTTGGGGGGGTCTGGGTGGGATTTTGGGGGTTCCCAGTTGGATTTTTGGGGTTCCGGGTGGGAATTTTGGGGGTTCTGAGAACATCCGCAGCGGCACGCTCACCAGGTACTGCGGGGACACCACAGGAATTTGGGGGGACCCCGAGATTTTGGGGTCCCACTGGGAATTTTGGGGGTTCTGAGTGGGAATTTTGGGGTTCTCTGCAGGAATTTTCTGGGGATCCCCCCAGGAATTTGGGGTTCTGAGTAGGAATTTTGGGGATCCCCCCCCGGAATTTGGGGTTCCCAGTTGGATTTTGGGGTTCTCTGCAGGAATTTTGGGGGATCCCCCC
>NDFG01000161.1:28374-40546 GCA_002167245.1 Sporophila hypoxantha
AATGGGGATAAAAATGGGGAAATGGGGAGAAAAATGGGGAGAAAAATGGGGAAATGGGGATAAAAATGGGGATAAAAATGGGGGAAATGGGAGAAAAATGGGGACAAAAATGGGGATTTTGGAGAAAATGGGGATTTGGGGGAAATGGGGATTCTGGGAAAAACGGGGAGAAAAATGGAAAAAATGGGGATAAAAATGGGGAAAATGGGGATTTCAGGAAAAATTGTGATTTTGGGAAAAATGGGGAGAAAAATGGGGGAAATGGGGATAAAAATGGGGATTTGGGGGAAATGGGGATTTTGGGAAAAATGGGGAGAAACAGGGAGTTTGGGGGATAAAAATGGGGAATTTGGGGGTGAAAAATGGGGGATTTTGGGGAAAATTGGTGAATTTGGAGGATAAAAATAGGGAAAATGGGGATTTGGGGGGAAAATGGGGAAAACCGGGGAATTTTGGAAAGAAAAATGGGTCTGAAAATGGGGATTCTGGAAAAACGTGGATAAAAATGGGGATTTTGGGGGATAAAAATGGGAATTTTGGTAAGAAAAAGGGGAATTTTGGGATACATGTGGGGATTTTGGGGATAAAAGTGGGGATTTTGGGATCAACGTTGGAATTCTCACCGTGAGGCCTCCTGGGAGCGCTGCAGGTGCTGCTGCAGGAGCCGATCCCAGGCCTGGAGCTCCCCCGAGAGGCTGCGGGGACAGGTGAGGGACAGGTGAGGGACAGGGGAGGGACAGGTGTCCCCAAGGTCATTCCAGGTGTGTCCCAGGTGTCCCCCAAGCTTGTCCCAGGTGTGCCCAGGTGTGTCTCTCCCTCACCAGGTGTCCCCAAATTTGTCCCAAATGTCCCCAGGTGTCCCCTCCCCACTCCGGGTGTGTCCTCAGGTATCTCCAGGTGTGCCCAGCTGTGTCCCAAACGTCCTCAGATCTGTCCCAGGTGTCCCCAAGCTTGTCCCAGGTGTCCCCAGTGTCCCACCAGGTGTGTCCAGGTGTGTCCCTCCCTCCCCAGGTGTCCCCAGATTTGTCTCAGATGCCCCCAGGTGTGTCCCAAATGTCCCCAAGGTTGTCTCAGGTGTCCCCAAGTCTGACCAGGTGTCCCCAAGCTTATCCTAGGTGTGTCCAGGTGTGTCCCCAATGTCCCACCAGGTGTGTCCAGGTGTGTCACTCCCTCACCAGGTGTCCCCAAATTTGTCTCAGGTCCCACCAGGTGTGTCCCAGGTGTCCCCTCCCCGCTCCAGGTGTGTCCCCAGGTATCTCCAGGTGTGCCCGGGTGTGTCCCAAATGTCCCCAAGCTTGTCCCAGTGTGTCTCTCCCTCCCCAGGTGTCCCCAAATTTGTCTCAGGTGTCCCCAGGTGTCCCCTCCCCACTCAAGGTATGTCCCCAGCTATCTCCAGGTGTGTCCCAGGTGTCCTCAAGGTTGTCCCAGGTGTGTCCCTCCTTCCCCAGGTTTCCCAAAATTTGTCCTAGGTAATGTCCCCTTGTCACTCTGGGTGTGTCCTCAGGTATCTCCAGGTGTGCCTGGGTGTGTCCCAAATGTCCCCAGGTGTGTCCCAGGTGTCCCTAATGTCCCACCAGGTGTGTCCAGGTGTGTCCCTCCCTCCCCAGGTGTCCCTAAATTTGTCCCAGGTGTCCCCAGGTGTCCCCTCCCCACTCCGGGTGTGTCCCCAGGTATCTCCAGGTGTGCCCGGATGTGTCCCAAACGTCCTCAGATCTGTCCCAGGTGTCCCCAAGCTTGTCCCAGGTGTCCCCAGGTGTGTCCCAGGTGTCCGCAATGTCCCACCAGGTGTGTCCAGGTGTGTCCCTCCCTCCCTAGGTGTCCCTAAATTTGTCCTAGGTACCCCCAGCTGTGTCCCAATGTCCCCTTGTCACTCTGGGTGTGTCCTCAGGTATCTCCAGGTGTGCCTGGGTGTGTCCCAAATGTCCCCAGGTGTGTCCGAGGTGTCCTCAGATCTGTCCCAGGTGTCCCCTCTCCACTCCAGGTGTGTCTCAGGTGTCCCCAAGTCCCACCAGGTGTCCCCAAGCTTATCTCAGGTGTGTCCAGGTGTGTCCCTCCCTCCCCAGGTGTGTCCCAGATGTCCCCTCACCACTCAAGGTGTGTCCCCAGCTATCTCCAGGTGTCCTGAGATCTGTCCCAGGTGTCCCCAAGGTGTGTCCAGGTGTGTCCCTCCCTCCCTAGGTGTCCCCAAATTTGTCCTAGGTACCCCCAGGTGTGTCCCAATGTCCCCTCCCCGCTCTGGGTGTGTCCTCAGGTATCTCTAGGTGTGCCCGGCTGTGTCCCAAATGTCCCCAGGTGTGTCCCAGGTGTCCCCAATGTCCCACCAGGTGTGTCCAGGTGTGTCACTCCCTCACTAGGTGTCCCTAAATTTGTCTCAGGTGTCCCCAGGTGTCCCCTCCCCACTCCGGGTGTGTCCTCAGGTATCTCCAGGTGTGCCCGGCTGTGTCCCAAACGTCCTCAGATCTGTCCCAGGTGTCCCCAAGCTTGTCCCAGGTGTGCCCAGGTGTCCCCAATGTACCACCAGGTGTGCCCAGGTGTCCCCAATGTACCACCAGGTGTGTCCCTCCCTCCCCAGGTGTCCCCAGATTTGTCTCAGGTGTCCCCAGGTGTGTCCCAAATGTCCCCAAGGTTGTCTCAGGTGTCCCCAAGTCTGACCAGGTGTCCCCAAGCTTATCTCAGGTGTGTCCAGGTGTGTCCCTCCCTCCCCAGGTGTGTCCCAGGTATCCCCAATGTCCCACCAGGTGTGTCCCAGGTGTCCCCAAGCTTGTCCCAGTTGTCCCCAGGTGTGCCCCAAATGTCCCCAGGTGTCCCCAATGTCCCACCAGGTGTGTCCAGGTGTGTCCCTCCCTCCCCAGGTGTCCCCAAATTTGTCTCAGATGTCCCCAGGTGTGTCCCATATGTCCCCAGGTGTCCCCTCCCCATTCCAGGTATGTCCCCAGGTATCTCCAGGTGTGTCCCAGGTGTCCTCAGATCTGTCCCAGGTGTCCCCAGGCTTGTCCCAGTTGTCCCCAGGTGTGCCCCAAATGTCCCCAGGTGTGTCCCTCCCTCCCCAGGTGTGTCTCAGGTGTCCCCAGGTGTGTCCCAAATGTCCTCAATGTTGTCCCTGGTGTATGGAGATCTGTCCCAGATGTCCTCAGGTGTCCCCAAGCTTGTCCCAGGTGTGTCCAGGTGTGTCCCTCCCTCTCCAGGTGCCCCCAGATTTGTCCCAGGTCCCCCCAGGTGTGTCCCAAATGTCCCCAGGTGTCCCCTCCCCACTCAAGGTGTGTCCCCAGCTATCTCCAGGTGTGTCCCAGGTGTCCCCAGGTGTGTCCCAGGTGTCCCCAAGGTGTCCCCAGGTGTGTCCAGGTGTGTCTCTCCCTCCGTAGGTGTCCCTAAATTTGTCCCAGGTCCCCCCAGGTGTGTCTCAGGTGTCCCCAGGTGTGTCCCAAATGTCCCCAGGTGTCCCCTCCCCGCTCTGGGTGTGTCCTCAGGTATCTCCAGGTGTGCCCAGGTGTGTCTCAAATGTCCCCAGGTGTGTCCCAGGTGTCCCCACTATCCCACCAGGTGTGTCCCTCCCTCCCCTGGTGTCCCCAAATTTGTCCTAGGTACCCCCAGGTGTGTCCCAATGTCCCCTCCCCGCTCTGGGTGTGTCCTCAGGTATCTCCAGGTGTGCCCGGGTGTGTCCCAAATGTCCCCAGGTGTGTCCCAGGTGTCCCCAAGCTTGTCCCAGTTGTCCCAGGTGTGCCCCAAATGTCCCCAGGTGTGTCCCAAATGTCCCCAAGCTTGTCCCAGGTGTGTCCCTCCCTCCCCAGGTGTCCCTAAATTTGTCCCAGGTCCCACCAGGTGTGTCCCAAATGTCCCCCAGGTGTCCCCTCCCTATTCCAGGTATGTCCCCAGCTATCTCCAGGTATGTCCCAGGTGTCCCCAAGGTTGTCCCACGTGTGTCCCTCCCTCCCCAGGTGTCCCCAAATTTGTCTCAGGTGTCCCCAGGTGTGTCTCAAATGTCCCCAAGGTTGTCCCTTGTGTACTCAGATCTGTCCCAGATGTCCCCAGGTGTCCCCAAGCTTGTCCCAGGTGTGTCCCAGTGTCTACCCTCCACAGGTGTCCCGCGAGTGTGTCCCAGTGTCCAAGCTTGTTCCCAGTGTTCTCCTCCTCCCAGGTGCCCAGCTGTGTCCAGTTCCAAGGTGTGTCCATAGGTGTGTCCCTTCTCTCCAAGGTGCCCCAAGATTGTTCTCAGCTTTCGCCAGGTTGTCTCCAAAAATGGCTGAAAGGGGTCCAGTGTGCCCAGTGTCGCCAAGTGTCAGGTGTGTCCAGTTGTCCCAGGTGTCCCCAAACTGTCCCTGCCGGACGGTGGTGTCCCGACTGGCATGGAGCATCTTCACCTGCGCCACGGTATCCTCCAGGGCCGGATCATGGAAGTCCCTGAGGAAAAGGACAAATTCCCGCAAATTCCAATTTTAGGGCAAATGCAGAGACAAATCCCCCAAATTCTAAAATTTCAGGTAAATCAAGAGTGAAAATCCCTAAAATTCTAATTCAGGCAAATCTCACGGATCCTCTAAAACCCCAAATTTGTTGTAATCCAGTGAAAATCCCTAAAATTCTCAATTTCAGGGCAATTGCAGTAAAATTCCCGCAAAATTCCCAATTTTGTGGAAAATCAGAAAAAAATCTCTTAAAATTCCCAAAATTTGGGGGAAATCCAGAAAATCCCCACAAATTCTAGCGGGGAAGTTCCCAGATTGCTGAAAAATCAGCCCACAAATGCAGAAATTCTGGGAAATTTTGGGATTTTTGGGATTTCCAGGGATGAAGCAGCCCAATGAAAAGTTAACATCTGCCAAATCCCTGGAATTTTGAACCCAAAATCTGGAATTGGTTTGGCACTTCCAGGCTAAAAAATCCCAATCCCCAAATCCCAGATTTTCAAGGCTGAAAAAAGCTAATATTCCCCAATATTAACATTTTTTTGGGGAGTTTCCCATAATAATCCCTTTCCCTCCCCAGCCCTGAGAATCCAATGTTTTTAGATTTTTTTTCCCCTTCAATGAATTCCAATTTTGGGTTTTGCCCCCAAATCTCACCGGGTTGGTTAGCATTCCAAGGTGATCCTGGAGCGCTGTGAGGAGTCTGGATTCCTCAGGTTCTGGCAAGGGAAAAATAATTTAACATCGAGTTAATTCTATTATAAATTATTTGGGGGCTTTTCTGTGGGATTTAGGGTTTATGGTTTTTCCCCTGATTTTTTTAACTAAATTTGATTTAGGATAGGAACTCAGACTTTTATTCCGCTAATTACATTAAATAATAATGTTATATTGAATAAATTTTTTCTCAGTGGTTTTTTTTAAATAATTCGAATTTAGGAACAGGAAACAGAAAAAGGGATTTTTTGGATCAAAAACATAAAATATTTTGCTGGCTTTTCCCCACGCAAAATTCCAAATTTTGAGTGTTGCACCCATTGGGGGTGGAAATTTGAGATTTGAGGCACAGTCCAAAATTTGATTTGGGCCAATCAACAACATTGTTGGCAAGAGAACCTCGGGGCGAATTTCGGATCCTCCAGTCCTAGGATGCAACCTCCCGGGCACAAATGGGGAAAATGAAAAATGGGCGGAAAAATACCCAAAAATGGGAAAAAAAAGGATAGTAATAAATTAGAATTTCACAAAAATGGGGGGAAATGGAAAAATGGGGAAAGGAGGAAAATAATGAAATGGAAATAAAATGGAAAAATCGGGGAAAAATCAAAATGGAAAAAATTTGAATTGCAGTGGAAATGGAATATTCAAGAACTGGAAAAAAAGGGAAAAGAAAAGAAAAAAGGATTATTCAACAAAAATGGTATTAGAACGAAAATGAGGATTAGTACCAAAAATGGGAAGGAAATGGGGGGGAAAGGGAAAAAAGAGAATAGTAAAGAAAATGGGATTAATAAATAAAAATATCACAAAAATTGGAAATAAAATCTATTGAAAAAATGGGAGAATGGGGAAAAAATTAACCAAAAATGGGAAATAATTGCGACAAAAAAGGATAGCACAAAAAATGGGATTATCCAACAAAATGGAGAAATTGGCTTTATATAATTCTGGGGGTATATGAAATAAAGATTGGAGCTAAAGTGTTTTTTTGTGTGTGTTTGGAGGAGTCAGGGAAAGGATTCCAAGGAATTTTGGGGAGGAAAATTCAAAAAAAGAAAAATTTTCTTTTGGATAAATTTGGGGATTTTGGGTGATTTCAGATTTTGAGTGAATTTACTTCTGGAAAGCTGAGAGGAGGAGAGGAAGACCTGAACTTCAGGAAGCTCCAGCTGATGGATGGCTCAACTCGGCACAACAGGGTTAAAAAAATGTGAAATTCCCCCAAAAAATCACTGGATTTGGCCCAAAATTCTCCAAAGAAACTGGACAGGGCAGGGGGGCGGACAGAGAAAAAAATAATAGGAGGAAAAAAGCAATAATTTAATGGAGGAAAATGGGGAAAAAGAAAGGAAAAAAAATCGAATTTAAGGGTAAAATTGGAAAAAATAGAGAAAAAAGGCACAAAAATTGGGAAATGGAAATCAAAATCAATTTTATGGGTCAAGAAGTAGGGGAAACGAAAAAAATCCAACTGAAGATAAAGAATACGAGAAAATTGGAAAAAGAAAGAGCAAAGTCACATTAAGGATAGAAAGGGGGGAAAAGTGATGAAAAAAGATCAAACTATTGCGAAAATGGGGAAAAATGAAGACTAAAGGGAAAGTCACTTAAATTGTGCAAAATAATTTAAGAAGGGAAATGGGCAAAGACGGGAAGATCTCATTTAAGCATCAGAATAAGGAAAATAAGGAAATGTCTTTAGGGGAAATGGGACGAGACCAAGAGGAAAAAAAATATATTTGGGAAAATAGAAAAGAGGAAAAAAATCCATTTGGGGAAAATAAAAAGGAAAAATAATCCATTTAGGGGGAAAAGTGGGAAAAAAGAAAGGGAAAAAAAATCCCATTAAAGAGAAAAACAAATACCATTTGGGGGAAATGTGGAAAAGAAAGAGAAAGAAAATTCCATAGGGGGAAAATAAAAAGAAAAAAATCACATTTAGGGGAGAAAGTGGAAAAAAACAGGAAAATCACATTAGGGAAATGGAAGAGAAAGAAAGAAAAATAAATTAGGGGAAAATGGGAATCAGAAAGAAGAAAAATCACATTTAGCGGAAAATGGGAAAAGAAAGAAGAAAAATCATTTAGGGAAAATTAAAAGAAAAATATCCATTCAGGGGAGAAAGTGGAAAAGAAGAGAAAAATCAATTTAGGGAGCAAAACAGTAGAAAAAGAAGAGCCAGAAACTGAGGGGCAAAAAAAGACCAGAAACTAAAACCTCACAGACAAAGTCCGGTGCAGCCCAAGAGTGGTTTAATAAATCACATTAATTAATTGATGAGCGACTCACGCGGTGACCTCGCCGGTGCACGGGGAGCAGCGGGGCGGGAGCGGGCCCTTGAGGCTGGAGCGGCGCAGGGACGGCGCCGCCCTGAGGGAGGGCGGCAACGCGGCGAACCGGACGAACTCGGCTCTGCCGGGGCTGACGCGTTTTTCTTCCTGCTGAACGAGCTCGGTGCCCTTCTTGTGGGGTTTAATCACCTCAAGGGGTCCGGGCTGAGAAAAGAGGAGAAAATCAGCGCAAAAAAGGGAAAAAATAGACTGTGATGTCGGGCTGCTCGGGGTTTCTTGATCATTTGAGGGTCAAAAAAATAATCACTATTTTTTTAATGTTAAAAGTTTAATAGTAGTAAATTATTTTAAATCGCTCAGTGGCGCTGCTAAGATCGTTCTAGGGGAAAATCAGCGAGGAAGAAATCAGGGGCAAAAAAAGGGAAAAATAAACTGGTGATTGCTCGGCCGTCTCGAGGTTCTCTGATCATTGAGGGTCAAAAAGTCATTCACTTTTTTTTGAATGTTAACGTTTAATAGTATTAAAATATTTTTAAATGCCTCAGTGCCCGCTTGCCCGCCCAGAGTCGGGTCTGAGTGGGAAAATCAGGCGAGGAGAAAATCAGCGCAAAAAAGGGAAAATAAGACTTCGGTGATGCCTCGGCCGCTGCCTCGGGATTTCTTGATCCACTCAAGGGTGAAAGACGTCAATGCGCTCGTTTTTAAAAAATGTTTTAAAAAGGTTTAATAGTAGTAAAATGTTATACGAAATATTCCTCAGCACCCGCTGCTTGATGCGGGTCTGAGGGGAAAAGAAGGGAAAGCACAAAAAAAAGGGAAAAAGAGACTCGGTGATGCTCAGGTCGCGCTGCCGCTGGGGTTTCTTGAGCCAGGAGAGGTGAAAAACGTCAAATCACTCATATTTTAAATTTTTAAAAGTTTAAAAGTATAAAATGATTTTAAATCCCTCAGCGTCCGCTGCTGAGGCGGGTCTGAAGGGGAAAAGTAGAGAAATCAAGCACAAAAAAAGGGAAAAAGAGACCGTGATGCTCAGGTTCGCGGCTGCCGTCGGGAATTTACTGATCCATGAAAGGAAATGGTTTTTATCAAGATTTCAGAGCGTGAACGCGGCTTATGTTTTAATTTAGGGAGTTTTAGCCAAGATCCTCGAGGTTCTGAGATTTCCGGATGGAGCAGCATCCTGAAAATCTGGAATTCTGGGCAACTTCCAGACCTTAAAACCCTAAACGTTGCCCAAAATCCTGGAATTTCGCGAGGCTGAAAAAAACCGTTAAAAACTCCCCCAAATCCAACTTTTTGCCCTCGCACTTCGCAAAGCCCGAATCGCACCAAACCAGCCTCCTCCCAATGGAGGCAGCGATTTTTCTTTCCGTGCCTTACCTGGCGCGGGTCCTCCGCTTCTCAGGGTGCTCCGCGGGCATCGCTGAGGGAAAAAACCGTTACCAGCCTGGAAACCGGGCCACCCCGCGCTCCCCCGGCCGGGCGTGCTCCTTCGGCGCTCACCTCAATCCTCCTGTGGCCGCGGCCGACCCGGCGGGACGGGGCAGCGGCGGGCCGGGGGGAGCCGCGGTCCGCCGCTGCCCTCGCATGGCATTCGCCCGCGCTCGCTTGCCCTCAGCGCTTGCGCATGACGCGGAGGCCGCCCTCACGGCTTCGCGCCATCAAGGGGGGGGGGGGGCATGGAGCAGGCGCGGGGCAGTGCCTGCCTCACCAGCGGGCCGCGGAGTCCCGCTCGCCCTTCCCCGCCCTCATGTTGTTCTTTCTTCACCGCTCTCCTCTTCAGCTTTCCGCCTCTTTCCACGCCGTTGCCCACCATGTCTCAACTTTCACCCTTACTTTCCCACGCTAATTCGCGCCCCTTTGGCAGCCCTCACGATCTTCCACCCTTCACGATTTTCCCGCCCTTTCTCAGCCCTCCAACGATCTTCCCACCCTCAGAATCTTTCCGCCTTTTCTCTCGCCTCAGGCGTTTCCGCTTTTCTCAACCCCTACACAACTTCCGCCCTTTTCCACCCTCCGAACTCCCGCGCGATTCAACTGAGAGGAAAAAAAAAAAATTCAGGAGAAAATGGAAAAAAAAAACGGAAAAAAAAAGGCTTTGGAAATTTATTTTCTTGATAAAATCTCAACTGAAGGGGCGGACATCTGAGAACAGAACCAGAAATCAGCACAAATGCGCTCGAATTCCATGGGGAAATCCGTGGTCGGCGTTTTGTGGTAAAGATTTTGTGGTTTTTTAATTTTATTTTTGCGACTTTTTCAGCAGAAAAAAGTGAAGCGTGGAATTTTCCGATATGAATACCCTTTTTTGTTGGTAATGACACCAAGTGGAAGTCCGGCTGCGAGCTGACGTCTGGTGAGAAGTTTTGTAAAGCAAATTTTCCATTAATAGCTCAATTAAGAAAAATTTCCTGTAGATTTCCCTTGTAGAAATTTCCTATAGATTTTCCCATAGAATTCCCTATAGAACATTCAATACAGAGAAACATCCAATTACAACATGAGGGGTTTAACGCACCTAGAACTGAAACCCAGCGTAAAAAACAGAAAAAAACGAAATAAATCCATTTTTCCCGGCTGTAAAACGGAGAAAAACGCAAGATTTTTTATACCTTCTTTCAGTTTTTGTGTAAAAATCCAAAGTTTTTTTCCTTAAAAAAATGGAATTTTTCTAGAGGCGAAATGAAGTTAATAAATAATTAGAGGTAGAGTGTCGCTGCCATCACAATCTATTGGCTTTGTTCTGAGTAATTCATTAATTGTAAGTCAAGTCATTCTATCGGCCACGTGATTATTGCGTTAAATTGAAACCTTTCTCCCTCTCAAAAAGGTCTTGGAATAAAAATCCTTTAATTGGATGCGCGTCGATGCCCGGGTCGGTGGGATGGACGAGGGTGGCGGCGTCCGGCCAGCTGCCATTGGCCTGAGGCACAGCAAATTTAATAATAATTCATATTAATTGCAATTAAATTATACAAAATCACCTGTAAATGACATTATATGGGCAATTGTGTGTTTGGATGTGAGGGTGTTTTAAAAGGAAATAGTAAGAGTGTGTTGATATCCCCAAAAAATCTTATGTTTAGAATTTTAATCAAAATCATATAAATTTCGTATATTACAATACTTATGCATTAATATACTTAGATAATTTCATTTATAGAATATTTTTATACCAAATGTATAGAAATATAATTAGATATATTTCTGCTTTTATTTTTCATGTTTAATATTAATTTATAATGTGAATGTATTTTAAAATATGTAAATATGTGTATTTTATACATTTATATCTTAATTTATATTACCAATAACATTTATGTATTCTTATTACATAACTAGTAAAAATAAATTATTTGTAAAATCAATTAAATATAGAATATATATTTATATATAAATGTAAATAAAATCATAATAAGACAATATTTTATATGACTAAGTATTTGTAAATATATTCATAAATAATATATTTATAATACAGTTTTTATAAAATACATATAAATTTATGTATATCTCATAAAAATGATCCAATAATTTGTATATAAATACTGTATTATAACTTATATCTATTACATTTATAATAAAATAAAGATCATAAAATAATATTACAAATATGCTAAAAGCTTTAAGATTTGAAATTGATCATCTTTAAATTCCATATGTTTCCAGCTTTGTCCATCCCAACACTGCATGTTGGGAAAATAAAAAAATACAAAAATTATACAAAAATATTAAAAATAAAAATAAATTCAAAATAAAATTAAAAAATAAATTAAAAATGCAATTTATTGAGAAATATTTGGGAATGAAAATCCCAACCTGACTCCAGCGCTGCGTGGAGACAAAGGGCTCCCACGTGGGCTGCTTGAAGGAAATCCAGCTACAAATGGGAAAAAAACGAAAAAAGGTTAAAAAAACAAATTTTGCAATTTCCTGAATTGGGAATTTCATAACAGAGTTTTCATAGCATCTTTTTCACCGTTTTCCAGGGGCAGAAATTCTGTAATTTTTTCCCATTTTTTTCCACTTTTTCCAGAGCAGAAATTGGATTTTTTTTCCTTTTTTCCCATTTTCCAGGTAAGAAATTTGAGTTTTTTTCCCCATTTTCAGGCAAAATTTTAGAATTTTTCCCCATTTTCAGGGCAGTAAATTTGGATTTTTTCCCTCATTTTGCCAAGGCAGAAATTTGGAATTTTGTGCCATTTTCCGTACATACAAATTTGATTTCTTTCTCCATTTTCCAGGGCAAGAAATTTGGATTTCTTCCCATTTTCTCAGGGCAGAAATTTGGATTGTTTTTCCCCTTTTCCAGTCACATGAAATTTAGAATTTTTTACCCATTTTCCAGGCAGAATTAGGACATTTCTTTCCGCATTTCCATACATGAAATTTAGATTTTTTCCCCTTTTCCTCACCTGATTCTGCACGTGGGAGTATCTGGTAAGGAACTCAAGGGTGCAGGTTGAGGAAGGAATCCCAGAATTTGTCATCTAAACAAAAAAACGAAAAAAACTAAAAAAAAACAAAGAGAAGACAAGACGAAAAAATAAAAATAAAAAAACAACAATAATAACAAAAGATTGAGAAAAAAGAGTCAAGAAAAATAACAACGAAATAATAATACAAAACCACAAACCAAAAAAAAAAAAAACGAAAAAATCCAGCCAAAGATGAAAACAAAAAAGGAACAATAAGCAAAAAAAAGAAACTAATGAAAAACAGAAAAGAAAAGCAAAGAAGAATAAAATACACAAATAA
>NDFG01000161.1:41708-69807 GCA_002167245.1 Sporophila hypoxantha
TTATTTGTGTATTTTATTCTTCTTTGCTTTTCTTTTCTGTTTTTCATTAGTTTCTTTTTTTTGCTTATTGTTCCTTTTTTGTTTTCATCTTTGGCTGGATTTTTTCGTTTTTTTTTTTTTTGGTTTGTGGTTTTGTATTATTATTTCGTTGTTATTTTTCTTGACTCTTTTTTCTCAATCTTTTGTTATTATTGTTGTTTTTTTATTTTTATTTTTTCGTCTTGTCTTCTCTTTGTTTTTTTTTAGTTTTTTAGCCGCTTGGGTTTGTTTAGATGACAAATTCTGGGGATTCCTTCCTCAACCTGCACCCTTGAGTTCCTACCAGATACTCCCAACGTGCAGAATCAAGGTGAGGAAAATGGGGAAAAAATCTAAATTTCATGTACTGGAAATGGGAAAAAATCCTAATTCTGCCTGGAAAATGGGAAAAAATTCTAAATTTCATGTGACTGGAAAATGGGGAAAAAAATCCAAATTTCTGCCCTGAGAAAATGGGAAAAATCCAAATTTCTGCCCTGGAAAATGGAGAAAGAAATCCAAATTTGTTGTACTGGAAAATGGACAAAATTCCAAATTTCTGCCTGGAAAATGGGGAAAAAAATCCAAATTTCTGCCCTGAAAATGGGGAAAAATCTAAAATTTTGCCCTGAAAATGGGGAAAAAAACTCCAAATTTCTACCCTGGAAAATGGGAAAAAAAGGAAAAAAAATCCAAATTTCTGCTCTGGAAAAGTGGAAAAAAATGGGAAAAAATTACAAATTTCTGCCCTGGAAAACGGGAAAAAGGATGCTATGAAAACTCTTTATGGCAAATTCCCAATTCAGGAAATTGAAAATTTGTTTTTTTAACCTTTTTTTCTTTTTTTCCCCATTTGTAGCTGGATTTCCTTCAGCAGCCCCGTGGGGAGCCCTTTGTCTCCACGCAGCGCTGGAGTCAGTTGGGATTTCATTCCCAAATATTTCTCAATAAATTGCATTTTTAATTTATTTTTTATTTTATTTTGAATTTATTTTTATTTTTATATTTTTATAAATTTTTTATTTTTTTATTTTCCCAACATGGCCAGTGTTGGGATTGGGGACAAAGCTGGAAAAATGGAATTTAAAATGATCAATTTTCAAATCTTAAAGCTTTTAGCATATTGTAATATTATTTTATATCTTTATTCTTATTATAAATGTAATAGATATAAGTTATAATACATATTTATATACAAATTATTGGATCATTTTTATGAGATATACATAAATTTATATGTATTATAAACTGTATTTATAAATATATTATTTATGAATATATTACAAAATACTTAGTCATATAAATATTGTCTTATTATGATTTATTTACATTTATATATAAATATATATTCTATATTAATTATTTTACAAATAATTATTTTTACTATTAATGACATAAGAATACATTAAATTTATGGTAATATAAATTAGATATAAATGTATAAAATACACATATTTAATATTTTAAAATACATTCAACATTATAAATTAATATTAAACATGAAATAAAAGCAAAATATATCTAATTATATTTCTATACATTTGTATAAAAATATTCTATAAATGAAAATTATTAAGTATATTAATGCATTAAGTATTGTAATATACGAATTTATATGATTTTGATTAAAATTCTAAACATAAGATTTTTTGGGGATATCACACACTCTACTATTTCCTTTTAAAACACCCTCACTCCAAACACACAATTGCCCATATAATGTCATTTACAGGTGATTTTGTATAATTTAATTGCCAATTAAATATGAATTATTAATTAAATTTGCTGTCCTCAGGCCAATGGCAGCTGGCCGGACGCCGCCACCCTCGTCCATCCCACCGACCCGGGCACGACGCGCTCCAATTAAAGGATTTTTAATTCCAAGGACCTTTTTGAGAGGGAGAAAGGTCAATTAACGCTAATTAATCACGGGCCGATAGAATGATTGACTTACAATTAATGAATTACCTCAGAACAAGCCAATAGATTGTGATGGCAGCGACACTCTACCTCTCAATTATTTATAACTTCATTTCGCCTCAGAAAATTCCATTTTTTTAAGGAAAAAAACTTTGGATTTTTACACAAAAACCTGAGAAGAAGGTATAAAAAAGTCTTGGCGTTTTTCTCCAGTTTTACAGCGGGAAAAATGGATTTATTTCGTTTTTTTCTGGTTTTTTTAACGCTGGGTTTCGTTCTAGGTGCGTTAAACCCCTCATGTTGTAATTGGATGTTCTCTGTATTGGAATTTCTATAGGGAATTCTATGGGAAAATCTATAGAAATTTCTACAAGGAAATTCTACAGGAAATTTTTCTTAATTGAGCTAATTAATGGAAAATTTGCTTTACAAAACTTCTCACCAGACGTCGCTCGCAGGCCGGACTTCCACTGGTGTCATTCCAAGGGTATTCATATCGGAAAATTCCACGGCTTCACTTTTTCTGCTGAAAAAGTCCAAAATAAAATAAAAAATCCACAAAATTTACCACAAAACAGCCGACCACGGATTTCCCCATGGGAATTCGAGGCATTTGTGCTGTTCTGGTCTGTTCTCAGAGTCCGCCCCTTTCAGTTGAGATTTTATCAAGAAAATAAATTTCCAAAGCCTTTTTTTTTCCTTTTTTTTTTCCATTTTCTCCTGATTTTTTTTTTTCCTCTCAGGTTTGAATTCGGCGGGCGGGAGGTTCGGGAGGGTGGAAGAAGGGCGGAAGTGTGTAGGGGTTGAGAAAAAGGCGGAACGCCGTGAGGGAGAGAAAAGGCGGAAGATCGTGAGGGTGGGAAGATCGTGAGGGCGAGAAAGGGCGGGAAAATCGTGAGGGTGGAAGATCGTGAGGGCTGCCAAGGGCGCGAATAGCGTGGGAAAGTACAGGGTGAAGAGTTGAGACATGGTGGGAACGGCGTGAAGAGCGCGGAAAGCGTGAAGAGGAGAGGGTGAAGAAAGGAACAACATGAGGGCGGGGAAGGGCGGAGCGGACTCCGCGCCCGCTGTGAGGGCAGGCACTGCCCCGCGCCTGCTCCATGATGGCGCGAAGCCGGAGGCGGCTCCGCGCATGCGCAAGCGCTGAGGGCAAGCGAGCGCGGGCGAAACTGCCATGGCGAGGGCAGCGGCGGAGCCGCGGCTCCCCCGGCCCAGCCGCTGCCCCGTCCCGCCGGGCTCGGCCGCGGCCACAGGAGGATGAGGTGAGCGCCGAAGGGCACGCCCGGCCGGGGGAGCGCGGGGTGGCCCGGTTCCAGGCTGGTAACGGTTTTTTCCCTCAGCGATGCCCGCGGAGCCAGCCCTGAGAGCGGAGGACCGCGCCAGGTAAGGCACGGAAAGAAATCGCTGCTCCATTGGGAGGAGGCTGGTTTGGTGGATTCTGGGCTTTGGAAGTGGCGAGGGCAAAAAGTTGGATTTGGGGGAGTTTTTAGGTTTTTTTCAGCCTCGGAAATTCCAGGATTTTGGGGCAACTTTAGGGTTTTAAGGTCCTGGAAGTGCCCAGAAATTCCAAGATTTTCAGGAGCTGCTCCATCCCGGAAATCTCAAACCTCGAGGATCTTGGCTAACTTCCCTTAAATATAAAACATAAAAAGCACGCGTTACAGGCTCGTGAAATCTTGATAAAAACCATTTCCTTTCATGGATCAAGAACAAATCCCGAGCGGGGCAGCGCGAACGCTGAGCCATCACGGTCATCTTTTTCCCTTTTTTGTGCTGATTTCTCCTACTTTTCCCCTCAGACCCGCCTCAGCAGCGGACGCTGAGGGAATTTTAAAATAGTTATTTATTACTTTTACAGGAAAACTTTTAATAACTTATTCAAAATCATGAGTGAGTGAATATGACGTTTTTTCACCTCTCCTGGCTCAAGAAACCCCAGCCGATCCGGTAGTCTTGACGACCTGAGCACGTTAGATCACTGGAGAGTCTCTTTTTCCCTTTTGTTTTAGTGCTCTAGTCCCTCTTTTTCTCCCTCAGACCCGGCATCAGCAGCGGGTGCTGAGGAATATTTCGTATAACCATGTTTACTACTATTAAACTTTTTAAAACATTTTTAAAAAACAAGATGTCGCATTGACGTCTTTCAACGCCTCTGATGGATCAAGAAATCCCGAGCAGCCCGAGGCATGCACCGAGTCTTATTTTCCCTTTTTTTGCGCTGATTTTCTCCTCGCTGATTTCCCCTCAGACCCGACTCTGGCGGGCACGGCCACTGAGGCATTTAAAAATAATTTTACTACTATTAAAACGTTTTAACATTCAAAAAGAAAGTGAATTTGACTTTTTTGACCCTCAATGATCAGAGAACCTCCGAGCGAGCCGAGCATCTACCAGTTTTATTTTTCCCTTTTTTTGCCCCTGATTTCTGTCCTCGCTGATTTTCCCTCAGAACGGACTTCGGCAGCGCCACTGAGCGATTTAAAATAATTTACTACTATTAACTTTTAACATTAAAAAAATAGTGATTAATTTTTTTGACCCTCAAATGATCAAGAAACCCCGAGCAGCCCGAGCCATGACCACAGCTCGGGTTATTTTTTCCCTTTTTTTGCGCTGATTTCTCCTCTTTCCCCTCAGCCCGGACCCTTGAGGTGATTTAAACCCCACCAAGAAGGGCACCCGAGCTCGCTGTCCAGCAGGAAGAAAAGACGCGTCAGCCCCGGGCCAGAAGCTCGAGTTCGCTCCGGGTTCGCCGCGTTGCCGCCCTCCGCCTCGGCGGCGGCCGTCTCCTGCGCCGCTCGCAGCCTGCAAGGGTCGCCGCTGCCCGGCCGCCGCTGCTCCCGCCGTGCAACCGGCGAGGTCACCGCGTGAGTAGCCTCATCAACCTTAAATTAATGTGACTTTAATTAAATCCACTCTTGGGCTGCCCCCGGACTTTGTCTGTGAGGTTTTGAGTTTCTGGTCTTTTTTCCCCTGCAGTTTTGGCTCTTACTTTTTCTACAATGTTTTCTCCCTAAATTGATTTTTTCGCTCTTCCTTTTCCACTTTCTCCCCTGAATGGATATTTTTCCTTATTTCCTAAATATTTTCTCTTCTTTTCCCATTCGCTAAATGGAGATTCTTTCTTCTTTCTATTTTCCCATTTTTACCCACTAAATGTGTATTTTTCTTCTTTCTCTTGCATTTCGCCATGTTTCCTTTTTTACTTCCCCCTAAATGTGATTTTTTTTTCTTTTTCCATTTTCCCCCTAAATGTGATTTTTTCCTTTCTTTTCCACACTTTCTCCCCACTAGGTATTGTTCTAATGGGATTTTTTTCCTTTCTTTTTTCACTTTCCCCCTAAATTGGAATTTTTTTTCCTATTTCTATTCTTTCCCCAAATGGATGTTTTTCTCTTCTATTTTCCAAATAATTTTTAGATAGTTCCTCTTTGGTGCTTTCGTCCCCATTTACCCCCTAAAGGATTTTTATTTTCCTTTTATTCTGTATGCTAAATGGGGATTTTTGCCCGTCTTTTGCCCATTTTCCCTCAAATATATTTTCATTTTCTTTTTCCCTCTGTAGCTCATTTTTCCCATTCCGATCTTTTTTCTCACTTCCCTAAGCCCTTTTTCCCTATTCTATCTTAAATGTAGACTTTCTTCCGTCTCTTTTTGCCGCAATTTTCTCGCCTTTCTTTTAATCTTTTCAGTTGGAGTTATTTCGACTTTCCCCTATCTCGCTTTAGCTATTTCCCATCAGCGTAATTATTCGCTTTGTTCCCTCTTCATCCGTATTTGACTTCATTATCCAATTTTCTCTATTTATCCTCAGTGGATTTTTTTGTCCCTTTTGACAGCCATAAAAGGATTTTTTCTCTTCGCAATTTGTGTTTTTTTCTTCAATTTTCCAATTTCCCCTTAAATTCGATTTTTTTTTCCTATTCTTTTTCTCCCATTTTTCCTCCTTAAATTTTGCATTTTTCCTCTCTATTATTTTTCTGTCTCTGTTCCGACCCCCCTGCCCGTTCCAAGCTTTCTTTTGGGAGAATTTTGGGCCAAATCCAGTGGAATTTTTTGGGGGAATTTACACCATTTTTTAACCCTTTTTTGATGCGCGAGTTGAGCCATCCATCAAGCCTGGAGCTTCCCTGAGTTCAGGTCTTCCTCCTCCTCCTCTCAGCTTTCCAGAAGTAAATTCACTCAAAAATCTGAAATCACACCCATAATCCCCAAATTTATCAAGAAAATTTTCATTTAATTTGAATTTTCCTCCCCAAAATTCCTTGGAATCCTTTCCCTGACCTCCTCCAAACACACACAAAAAAACACTTTAGCTCCAATCTTTATTTCATATACCCCCAGAATTATATAAAGCCAATTTCTCATGGCAGTTTCCCGCCGCTCGCTTGCCCTCAGCGCTTGCGCATGCGCGGAGCCCGCTCCGGCTTCGCCGCCATCATGGAGCAGGCGCGGGGCAGTGCCTGCCCTCACAGCGGGCGCGGAGTCCGCTCCGCCCTTCCCGCCCCTCATGTTGTTCCTTTCTTCCACCCCTCTCCCTCTTCACGCTTTCCGCGCTCTTCACGGCCGTTCCCACCATGTCTCAACTCTCACCCTGTACTTTCCCCTCACGCTATTCGCGCCCTTTGGCAGCCCCTCACGATCTTCCCACCCCTCACGATTTTCCCGCCCTTTTCCCGCCCCTCACGATCTTCCCACCCCTCACGATCTTCCCGCCCTTTTCTCTCCCCTCACGGCGTTCCCGCCTTTTTCTCCACCCCTCACACCCTTCCCGCCCTTTTCCCACCCCTCCCGAACCTCCCGCCCGCCGAATTCAAACCTGAGAGGAAAAAAAAAAATCAGGAGAAAATGGAAAAAAAAAAAAGGAAAAAAAAAGGCTTTGGAAATTTATTTTCTTTGATAAAATCTCAACTGAAAGGGGCGGACTCTGAGAACAGCACCAGAACAGCACAAATGCCCTCGAATTCCCATGGGGAAATCCCGTGGTTCGGCTGTTTTGTGGTAAATTTGTGGATTTTTATTTTATTTTTGGACTTTTTCAGCAGAAAAAGTGAAGCCGTGGAATTTCCCGATATGAAATCCCTTGGAATGACATCAGTGGAAGGTCCGACCTGCGAGCGATGTCAGGTGAGAAGTTTGGTAAAGAAACTTTTCCATTAATTAGCCCAATTAATTAAGAAAAATTTCCTATAGCATTTTCTATAGAATTTCCTACAGAAATTCTCCATAGAAAATTCCAATACAGAGAACATCCAATTACAACATGGGGGGTTTAACTCACCTAGAACAGAAATCCCAGCGTAAAAAACCAGACAAAAACGAAAATAAATCCATTTTTTCCGCTGTAAAACTGGAGACAAACATCAAGATTTTTTTTTCCCCTTCTTCTTCAGGTTCTTTGTGTAAAATCCAAAGTTTTTTCCTTAAAAAAATGGAATTTTCTGAGGCGAAATGAAGTTATAAATAATTGAGAGGTAGAGGTGTCGCTGCCATCACAATCTATTGGCTTGTTCTGAGGTAATTCATTAATTGTAAGTCAATCATTCTATCGGCCCGTGATTAATTAGCGTTAATTGACCTCTCTCCTCTCAAAAAGGTCCTTGGAATTAAAAATTCTTTAATTGGAGGCGTCGCTGCCCGGGTCGGTGATGGACGAGGGGGTGGCGGCGTCCGGCCAGCTGCCATTGGCCTGAGGGGACAGCAAATTKAATTAATTAATTCATATTAATTGGCATTAAATTATCACAAAATCACCTGTAAATGACRTTATAGGGCATTGTGTGTTTGGAGGTGAGGGTGGTTTTAAAAGGAAATAGTAGAGTGTGTTGATATCCCCAAAAAATCTTATGTTTATAATTTAATGCAAATATCATATAAATTCATATATTATAATACTTAATGCATTAATATACTTATAAATAATTTTCATTTATAGATCATTTTTATACAAATGTATAGAAATATAATTAGATATATTTATGCTTTTATTTCATGTTTAATATTAATTTATAATGTTGAATGTATTTTAAAATATTAAATATGTGTAATTTATACATTTATATCTAAATTTATATACATAATTTAATGTATTTTATGTGCATTAATAGTAATAATAAGTTATTTGTAAWATAAATTAAATATAGAATATATATTTATATATAAATGTAAATAAATTCATAAATAAGACAATATTTATATGACTAGTATTTTGTAATATATTCATAAATATATATTTATAAATACAGTTTATAATACATATAAATTTATGTATATCTCATAAAAATGATACAATAATTTGTATATAAATATGTATTATAACTTATATCTATTACATTTATAATATAAATAAAATATAAAATAATATTACATATGCTAAAAGCTTTAAAGATTTGAAAATTGATCAATTAAATTCCATTTTTCCAGCTTTGTCCCCCATCCCAACACTGGCCATGTTGGGGAAAATAAAAAAAATAAAAATTATAAAAATTATAAAAAATGAAAATAAATTCAAAATAAAAATAAAAAATAAATTTAAAAAATGCAATTTATTGAGAATATTTGGGAATGAAAYCCCAACTGACCTCCAGGCGCTGCGTGGAGAACAAAGGGCTCCCCACRAGGGGCTGCTGCAGGAAATCCAGCTACAAATGGGGAAAAAAAGGGAAAAAAAGGTTAAAAAACAAATTTTCAATTTCCTGAATTGGGAATTGTCCATACAGAGTTTTCATAGGCATCCTTTTTCCCGTTTTCCAGGGCAGAAATTTGGAATTTTTTCCCATTTTTTTCCCATTTTCCAGAGCAGAAATTTGGATTTTTTTCCCTTTTTTTCCCATTTTCCAGGGTAGAAATTTGGAGTTTTTTCCCCATTTTCCAGGGCAGAAATTTAGAATTTTTCCCCATTTTCAGGGCAGAAATTTGGATTTTTTTCCCCATTTTCCAGGGCAGAAATTTGGAATTTTTGTCCCATTTTCCAGTACACAAATTTGGATTTCTTTCTCCATTTTCCAGGGCAGAAATTTGGATTTTTTCCCATTTTTCCAGGGCAGAAATTTGGATTTTTTTTCCCCATTTTCCAGTACAGAAATTTAGAATTTTTCCCATTTTCAAGGCAGAAATTAGGATTTTTTTCCCCATTTTCCAGTACAGAAATTTAGATTTTTTCCCCATTTTCCTCACCTGATTCTGCACGTTGGGAGGGCTCTGGTAGGAACTCAAGGGCTGCAGGTTGAGGAAGGAATCCCCAGAATTTGTCATCTTAAAAGACCCAGAGGAGGCTGAAAAAACAACAAAAAAAACCCAAAAAATGAAATTAAAATAAATATTTTTAATGGGTGATAAAATGCCCAAAATGGTTCTGCAGGTGGGATAAAAAAAGGGAATAAATGGAATTAAAAGGGGAAAAAAAAAAGGGATTTGAAAAGGAAATAAAAGTGACTAAAACAGGAAATAAAAGGAAAAAAAGAAATATAAAAGAGATAAACAGAAATGAAATTAAATAAAAAGGAAATAAAATTAAAAATAAAATAAAATTAAACTAAAGAAACAGAATTAATCCAAACTAAAAAAGAAAAACCCCAAATTAAAGCAAATTAAAGCAAAATAAAAAGGAAAACCAAACTCCCCAGTGCTCCCAGCAGCTCATTAATTAGCCCTGTGTTAATTAGGGTTTAGCCCCGCCCACCTGAGCAGGGGGAGGGGCTCTGGTAGCAAAAATAAACCAA
Organism: Sporophila hypoxantha; assembly: GCA_002167245.1. Lineage (NCBI taxonomy): Eukaryota > Metazoa > Chordata > Aves > Passeriformes > Thraupidae > Sporophila > Sporophila hypoxantha. The sequence goes on from NDFG01000161.1 coordinate 51,368, forward strand.
AAAATAAACTGAATTAATTCAAATTAAACCAAAAATAACCCAAATTAAAGGGGAAGAACAACCCCCCCCAGCGCTCCCAGCCGCTCGTTAATTACCTGGTGTTAATTAGGGTTTGGCCCTGCCCACCTGAGCAGGGGGAGAGGCTCCGTTAGCCAAAATGAACCAAAATAAATCAAAAATAACCCAAATTAAAGAGGAATAAGAAGCCCCCCAGCACTCCCAGCAGCTCATTAATTAGCCCTGTGTTAATTAGGGTTTGGCCCCGCCCACCTGAGGCAGGGAAGGGACCCTGGTAGCCTTTAAAATAAACCAAAATAAACCAAAATAAATCAAATTAAACCACAAATAACCCAAATTAAAGAGGAATAAGAAGCCCCCCAGTGCTCCCAGTGGCTCGTTAATTACCTGGTGTTAATTAGGGTTTGGCCCCGCCCACCTGAGCAGGGGGAGAGGCTCCGTTAGCCAAAATGAACCAAAATAAACCAAAATAAATCAAAAATAACCCAAATTAAAGAGGAATAAGAAGCCCAAAAAACCAAAATAAATCAAAATAAAACCAAAATAAATCAAAAATACCCAAATTAAGAGGAATAAGAAGCCCCCCAGCACTCCAGCAGCTCATTAATTGCTCGGTGTTAATTGGGGTTTGGCCCCCCACCTGAGCTGTGGGTGAGGAGGGGAGAGGGCCCCCGGTAGCCAAAATGAACCCGAATCAAATCAAATTAAACCCAAAATAAACCCAAATTAAAGAGGAATAGAAGCCCCCAGCGCTCCCAGCCGCTCGTTAATTAGCCCTGTGTTTAATTGGGTTTTTGGCCCCGCCCACCTGAGCCGGGGAGGGGGGGGAGGGGCCCGCGGCGGCCCTGTAGGCTCGGCCTCCTCCTGGAACCGCCCCATGTTCTTCTTGTAGCGGATGCGCTTGTTCCGAACCAGTGGAGACCTGGGAACGGGCAAAATCCGGGAAAAACGGGGTGAGGGAAATGGGGAAATTGATAAAAACAGAGTATGATCTTGTTAGGGGATAAAATTGGCAAAAAATCCAGGGAATTTGCCCCAAAATCCCGTAAATTTGCACCAAATCCCTGAATTTGCCCCATACCGGTGAATTTTCCCGCAAATCCTATGACTTTTTCCCAAAATCCCACAAATTTGCCCCCAAACCCTGTGGAATTTGCCCCAAAATCCGTGAATTTTTGCCCCCAAATCCTGGGATTTGACCCAAAAATCCAGGAATTTGCCCCAGATCTTGTGGATTCGCACCAAATCCCTTGAATTGTCCCCGAAATCCCAATGAATTTTCCCCAAAATCCCGTGAATTTCCCCCTAAATCCCTTGAATTGTCCCCAAAATCCATGAATTTTCCCAAATCCCGTGAATTTGCCCCAAAATCTGGTTAATTTTCCCCCAAAATCCGTGAATTTCCCCCGAAATCCCTTACTTTTTCCCCAATCCCAGAAATTTCCCCAAAATCCCGTGAATTTTCCTCCAAATCCCGTGAATTTGCCCCAAAATCTGGTTAATTTTCTCCCTAAAATCTGGTTAATTTCTCCCCAAAATCCCATTAATTTCCCCAAAATCCCATTAATTTTCCCCAAAATCCATTAATTTTCCCCAAAAATCCAAAATTTCCCCACAAATCCCATGAATTTTTCCCCCAAAATCCAGAAACTTTCCCCCAGATCCTGGGAATTTGCCCCAATCTGTGGAATTTCCGCAGATCTGTGGAATTCGCCCCAAATCCGTGAATTTGTCCCCCAAATCCCATTAATTACCCCCAAAATCCCATTAATTTGCCCCAAAATCTGGTTAATTTTCCCCCAAATCCCATAAATCTGCCCCCAAAAACCCACAAATTTCCCCAAAATCCTGTGAATTTTCCCAAAATCCCATGAATTTTCCCCAAAACCCAATGAATTTTCCACAATCCCAGAAACTTTCCCCCAAACCCTGTGAATTTTCCCTCAAAATCCCATGAATTTTCCCCCAAATCCCGTGAATTTGCCCAAAATCTGGTTAATTTTCCCCCAAAATCCCCGCGAATTTGCCCCCAAATCGCATTAATTTTCCCCAAAAAATCCCATTAATTTCCCACAAAAATCCCATTAATTTTCCCCAAAATCCCATGAATTTCCCCCAAAACTCCCAGAAAACTTTCCCCAAAATCCATGAATTTCACCCCAAATCCCAGAAACTTTCCCCAAAATCCCATGAGTTTCCCCCAAATCCTGGAATTTGCCCCAAAATTCCCAGGAATTTGCCCCATCTGTGGAATTCGCCCCAAAACCCGGTGAATTTTCCAAAATCCGGTGAATTTTCCAGAATCTGGTGAATTTTTTCCCCAAACCCGGTGCTTTTCCCCACAAGCTGAACGCTGGATGAGTGACGCCGCCCCTTGTGGCCTTACGTCGATTGCAGGTGCAGTACGACAAATTATGCCCCTGCGGAGTCGGCCTAGCTACTGACCTGCCTATGGCTCCTAGCTGGGTCGGTGCTCAGTGCGAGTAGAAATATTCATTGAGCACCTCGGTGGCTGTTGTGAACATTGCGCCGCTTCCGCCTGGAAATGGGGAAAAAATCCATTATTGGGGGTTAATTTGATTAATAAATCCATTTATTGGGGGTTAATGGATTAATTTATCCGTTTTATTTGGGTTATTTTGATTAATCAATCAATTCAGAAATACTCGTTCAGCACCTGCTTGCTGAAATTGCGCCGCTTCCGCCTGGAAATGGGGAAAAAATCAAATTATTGGGGGTTAATTTGATTAAATCCATTTCTTGGGGGTTAACTTTGATTAATCAATCCATTTCTTGGGGTTTAATTGGATTAATCAATCCATTCAGAAATACTCGTTCAGCACCTCGGTGGCCTGCTCGCTGAAATTGCGCCCGCTTCCGGCTGGAAATGGGGAAACAATCAAATTATATGAGGGTTTAAATCAAATATTGGGGGGTTAAATCAAAAATATTCTGGGTTATTGGGGGCTAAAAATGGGAAATAAATCCATGTATTGGGGGTTAATTGGATTAATCAATCAATTCAGAAATACTCGTTCAGCACCTGCTTGCTGAAATTGCGCCGCTTCCGCCTGGAAATGGGGAAAAAATCCAATTATTGGGGTTAATTTGTTAATAAATCCATTTATTGGGGGTTAATTTGATTAATAAAACCATTTCTTGGGGTTCAATTTGATTAATCTATCCATTCAGAAATACTCGTTCAGCACCTGCTTGCTGAAATTGCGCCACTTCCGCCTGGAATGGGGAAAAAATCAAATTATTGGGGGTTAATTTGATTAATAAATCCATTTCTTGGGGGTTTAATTGGATTAACTCATCAATTCAGAAATACTCATTTAGCACTGCTTGCTGAAATTGCGCAGCTTCCGCTGAAATCCAAAATAAACCAAAATATTGGGGGTTAAATCAAAATATTCTGGGTTATTGGATGCTGAAAATGGGAAATAAATCCATTTATTGGGGGTTAATTTTGATTAATCATCAATTCAGAAATACTCGTTCAGCACCTGCTTGCTGAAATTGCGCCGCTTCCGCCTGTGAAATCCAAAATAAATCATTTCTGTGGGAAATAATCCATCTATTGGGGATTAAATTTGATTAATAAATCCATTCTATTGGGGTTTTATTGGGAAATAAATCCATTTTTGGGGGTTAATTGGATTAATCAATCAATTTAGAATAGTTGTTCAGCACCTGCTTGCTGAAATTGCGCCGCTTTCGGCCTGGAAATCCAAAATAAATCAAATATTAGGGGTTAATTTGATTAATAAATCAATTTAGAAATACTCCTTCAGCACCAAATACCACATTTTTCCACCAAAACACCATAATTGGAAGAATTTCTCCAAATTCCCACCTGCATCGGGAACCTGGACCTGATGATGAGGATTCATGACGGTCTCGCAGGTGCTCTCCTTGAGCTGAGCTTGCCGTGGTTTGACACCAACCCAAAAACATCCACATTTTGTTCACGCAAAACTCCACATTTTCCACAAAATTCCCCATTTTTCACCAAAACCTCACGCTGGTTTGGAAGAACCTTGACCTGAGGATCATGACCGGCCTCGCAGGAGCTCTGCTGGAGCCGAGCTGCACCGGGTCGACGCCAACCCAAAAATATTCACATTTTTCCCAAAACACCAATTTTTTGCATCAAATACCCACGATTTGTTCCAGACAATATGCCCTCACCTGGCGTCGAGGAAGCGGGAGACCTGAGGATCATGAGGCCTCGTGCAGGTGCTCTGCTTGAGCTGAGCTTACCATGGATGACGCCAACCAAAATGTCCATATTTTTCAACCAATATCCGCACATTTTTCCACCAACAAACAACACATAATTGGAGAACTTTTTTCTCAAATTGGTTCACCTGGTTTGGGGAAGAACCTGGACCTGAGGATCACAACGGCCTCGCAGGAGCTCTGCTTGAGCTGAGATTACCATGGTCAACACAACCCAAAAACATCTACTTTTTTCACCAAAAATCCACATTTTTCCACCAAATCTCCATATTTTTCCACCAAATCTCCACATTTTTCCATCAAAAATCCATTTTTCCACAAAAATTCCTCACCTGGTTTGGGGAACTGGACACCTGAGGATCACGAGGCTCACAAGAGGAGCTCTGCTTGAGCCGAAGCTCCCGTGGTTGATGCCAACCCACAAAACATCCCACTTTTTTACACAATAAAACCACACGATTCTTGCATCAAATATCCACTTTTTCACCAAAATTCCTACACACTGTTGAAGGACTGGACTGAGCGGTCACGATGGCCTTGCAGGAGCTCTGCTTGAGCTGAGCTACAATGCATGACGCCACCAAAAAGCCCAAACTTTTTTCATCAAAAATCCACAATTTCCCCAAAACTCACATTTGGGAATTTCTCCGAATGGCCTCACCTGGTTTCGAGGGAAGCGGACCTGAGGATCATGGTGGGCTGCAGGAGCTCTTGTTGAGCCGGAGCTTACTGGTCAACACCAACCCAAAAACATCACATGTTTACACAATTTCTTGGCATCATATACTTCACAAACACGGGAAGCCATATTACGTCGCAGGCTCTGCTATACCTGGAATGCGCCACAAGATGTCATCTCCATCCTTCCCAAGGGAGTTTTCTCTTGGTTCACGGTTGAAGGAAGCTGACCTTGCATGATCATGAGGCCTCTGCAGGGAGCTCTGCTGAGCGGCTTACCATGTCAACACCAACCCACAAACCTAATCCTAAAACCATTTTTCACCAAATATCTACTTTTTCGAACATCATCTCATCATTTTTCATCACAAAATCCACATTTTTCACAAGCTGGGCGAGGATAGCTGGACCTGAGGATATGATGGCCTTCACCAGGATGTGCTGCTGAGCTGAGCTTTACCATGGAACGCAACAAAGATGTCTATTTTCGACCAAAATCTCCAATTTCCACAAACCTAATTGGAGGAATTTTTCTTCAAAATTCGGTTCACTGGTTTGAGGAAGCGCTGGACGCTGAGGATCATGACGGCCTCGCAGGAGCTCTGCTTGGACGCTCTTGCAGCTACATGGACCACCAAACTGCAATTCTCAAATCGCTGATGTAGCCACATCGCTGATCTTTTCCAAGCGAAATCGCGTATGTTTCCTAAAACCATTTCACCAGCCTCGTTGAGACCTGGCCTCATGTGCCTCACGGCTCGCTGAGAGACGCGCATTTTTCCCCAAGCACATTGAGTTTTACCACCTCCGCGTGAAAGGACCTGAGGATCCTGCGCCTGCACGCTCTGTTGAGGGGATGTAGCAATTGCCGTGGAAAAATTTTGGAACCACATTGCTAGAACATGCGCGGGCGACGCCGGCCCCCATCAGCAAAGTGTCGAACGGCTGACGCGAAATGGAATTGGGGAATAATGGAATGGGAGGGGAATGGGAAAAAATAGGGGATTTAGGGGGGGGGAAATGGGGAGAAAAAATGGGGAAAATGGCAAAAAAATTGGGGATTTGAGGGGGAAATAATGGGGGATTTGGGGGGAAATGGGGGAAAAATGGGAAAAAAAATGCAAACAAATGGGAGAATGGGAGAAAATGGAAAATGGGGGAAAATGGGGATTTAGGGGGGGAAAATAATGGGGGGATTTGGGGGGAAATGGGGGAAAAATGGGGGATTTGGGGGGAATGGGGGAAAATGGGGGATTTAAGGAGGGAAATGGGGGGGAACATGGGGGATTTGGGGGGCACATGGGAAAAATGGGGATTGGGGGGGGAAATGGGAAAAAATGGGATTTAGGGGGGAAAATTGGGAAAAATGGGGAAAAATGAAAAACAATGGGGAAATGGGAGAAAATGGCGGATTTAGGGGAGAAAATGGGGAAAAAATTGGGATAAAAATGGCAAAAAAAAATGGGAGCCAATGGGGAAAAATGGGGATTTAGGGGAAAATTGGGGATTTAGGGGGGGAATGGGAAAATGGGGGAAAAGTGGGGAAAAAATTGGGGATTTGGGGGGGAAATGGAAAATTGGGGAGATTTTGGGGGGGCATGGGGAAAATCGGGAAAAAATGCAAAAAATGGGAGAAATGGGGAAAAATGGGATTTAGGGGGAAAATGGGGGTTTAGGGGTGGAATGGGAAAAAAATGGGGGAAATGGGAAAAATTGGGGGATTTGGGGGGAAATTGGGGGAAAATGGGGGATTTGGGGGGGAAAATGGGGATTTAGGGAAAATGGGAAAAATGGGGAGAAATGGAAAAAATGGGGTGAAATGGGGGATTATGAGAATAATGGTGAACAAATGAGGGGAAAATGGGAAAAAATTGGGGATTTAGGGGGGAAGATGGGAAAAAATGGGGGAAAAGGGGGGATCAGGGGAAAATGGAAAAAATGGGAGATTTTTAGGGGAAAGGGGAAAAAAAATCGGGGTGTGGAGTCAGGTGGGGAAAAAAACCCCATCAAAAATGGGATTTTACTGAAATGCCTCCAAAAAATGGGATTTTCAAATGTTGACAATGCCCTGCAAAAATGGGGATTTAATGTGGAAATGCTCTGTAAAACTGGGATTGTAACATGGAAATGCCCTGCTACAATGGGATTATACCTGAAAGTTAAATAAGATCCAAAATCCCCAAATTTCTCCAAAAACCCCAAATTTCCCTCTCAGATCACCTGCTCGTACTTGTCCAGCTCGGCGTGGAAGATGTGCGGATCTGGGCAGTTTGGCGGCGGTAATTCCGAGTGCTCCGCCCCGGCTCCACACCCACACTGCCGAGTCCTTCTGGGGCTCTTCCGGTCTCTTCCCCAATTTTCCGGGTCCTCTGGAGTTTCGGGGGGTTTTGTCCCATTTTGGGGGTTCTTGTCCGTTTTGGGGGAATGTCCGTTTTGGGGGGGGTTTTTTGGCGGGGAGCGGGGCCACGCCTCAGCTCAGCATGTTGTCCAGGCGGCAGCAGCTGCGCGTCAGAGGCTCCTCCTCGGCAGGGCGCGCACCGTGAGGGCTGAGGGGAAAAATGAGGGGAAAAATGGGGAAAATGGGGAAAATGAGGGAAAATGAGGAAAAATGAGGGGGAAAATGGGGGGGATGAGGGGAAATTGGGGAAAAGAGGGGAAAATTGGGGGAAAAATGAGGGGGAATTGGGGGGGGAATGCGGGGAAATTGGGGAAAAAATGAGGGCAAATGGGAAAAAATGAGGGGAAATGGGGGAAAAATGCAGGGGAGAAATGGGGCGCAAAATGAAGGGAAATTGGGGAAGAAACATGAAGGGGAATGGGGAAGAAGAGGGAAAAGGGGGAAAATGAGGGGAAATGGCGGAAGAAACGAAGGGGAAAAATGGGAAGAAATGGGGAAAAATGGGGGAAGAAAATTGGGAAAAGAAAAGGGGGAAAAAGAAGGGGAAATGGGAAAGAAAATGAGGGAAAATTGGGGGGAAAATTGGGGAAAATGAGGAAAAACAGGACGGAAATGAGGAAAAAATGGGAAAAAATGAGGAAGAAATGGGAAAGAAAAGAGGGAAAATTGGAAGAAAACGAGGGAAAATGGGGAAAAAGAGGAAAAATTGGAAAAAATGAGGAAAAACGGGGAAAAATGAGGGAAGACGGGGAAGAAATTGAGAGAAAATGGGGGGAAAAATGAGGGAAAACATGGAAAAAATGAGGAAAAATGAGGAAAACCAGGAAAAAAAAAAGAGGATTTGTCATTTACAGTAGGTTCAGGAAGAAAATTTGGGATTTCCTCATTTCAGGTTGATGTTCCTGTTCAGTTAAAGTGGGGTGTGAGGGGAAAAAATAATGGATGAGGAGAAATGAAACAAAAATTATGGGGTTTGTTGATTTTTTCAAAATTTTCTGGGGAAAATCTGGAAATTTCTGGATTTGTAGAAAAAAATGGGACATTCCAGAGGGAATTTCCTAAAAAAACTCCCAAATTCTGGGATTTTCCCATAAAACAACCCCCAAATTTCCTTTTTCTCCCTTAAAAATGCCCCAAAAAATCAAATTTCAGCTTAAAAAAAATTTTAAATAAACTTTTAATGGAGAATCAGTGAGGGAAAATTGGGATAAAGTGGAATGGAGGGGGAAATTGAGGAGAAAAAGTGGGATTTGAGGGAAAAATGTGAATAAAAAGGAGAAATCCAGACCTGTTTTTTCCTTGATTTCACAGAGGACACTGAACAGGGCCGGCTTCATCCTGTGGCAGTTCAGGGCGTGCTTCCTGCAAAAAACATGGAAAAATCAGCCCCAAAATTCATGGAAAAAACCCCAAACTGGGGTCACGTTGTGAGAAGAGCAGGTATGTGAGGAAAATCCTGGGAAAAAAATGGGAAAATCTGTGGGAAAATGGGAATTTTGGGGTGTTTTTTTGGGTTTAATCTCAATTTTCTGAACGGAAAAGTCCCAATTTTTCAGAATTTCAGGGATAAATTCCACAATAAACACCGGGAAAAATCCACTGGATGCAAAATCCACCTCTAATTCTCTTTTTTTGCTGTTTTTGAGCCCTCTTTTACCTCACAGAAATCTATTTATAGATGAATTTAATGGATTTTTTAAATTATACGTTCCCCAAATTCTCCAATTTTCCAGGCTTTGGGCCCAAATTCCACTGTGAAAAATCCTCTGTAGGAACCCCCTCAAAATCCCTTTTTTTTTTTTTTGCTGCTTTCGAGCCCTTTTTCCCCTCAGAAAATCCATTAAAAATCCACTTTTCCCTCATTTTCCCAGCAAATCCCGATTTTCCCGCCCTGCGAACCTCCTCAATCCGGGCTCCCCATCAGCCCCGCCCCAAATCCTGGGATTTCCCCTCAAATCCTTGGAATTTTTCCCTCAGAACCTCCCGGGTTTTGTCCCAAAAATTCGGGATTTTGCCTTAAAAAAAAAGGGCGGGAAAAAAAAAAAAACGGAACAGCGGCCGGAGAACAAAGGCGGCTCCGATCCCATTGTCCTCAAAAAAACCGGGAATGTGAGGGAAAAATCTCACCAAAATCCCCCCATTTTGGGGCTAAAACCTTCGATTGGGGCCCCCGAAGGCAGCGCTGGTTAATTAAGTAATCTAATATTTATATTAAGTAATTAAATTAATTAGTAATTATTCCTTCTTAGTCCCCGCCCAGCTCCTCCTGCCGGGTCCGCTTCCCGCTTTAATCGGGAGATTGGATCTTAAAATATCCCAGTTTTGGACTTCTCAAGGCTTTGGAAACCCCGCAAAAATTGCATTGTTAATAGAAAATTATTCATTAATCCTAATTAATGTGTGGAAACGCTCCAGTCCAACAAACTTTCCAGGCAGGGGGAAATAAAAGCGGATTTTCCACTGAAATGCTGGAAAATTGGGAAGCAGATGCTGGTTTGGGTGAATATTGAAAGGATTGAGTTTAAAAAAGCTCATTCCCTCAATTTATGGGAATAAAACTACCCAGAACTCAAAATTATCCACAACTATCCAAAATTCTCCTCAGTATCCACGGAATCCAAAATTAGGGAATCCCTACAGGAGTGCTGCAGGTGGGAATACCCAAAAAAGAAAAGCCAGGAAAGGCCGAAAAAGGCATTTTTGAGGGAAAATTGACAATTCCATCCCAAAAAAACACCAAGCAAACAAATATAAAAAATTATTTAAATACCAAATTTAGAGGGGTTTGCAGGAAAAGCTCCTCCTGAAATTTTCGGGAAATAACCATGGAACAGCTGATTTGCGGGCTGCCGCACCCACAAAGGACCAAATTTTTGGGCCAGATAAGAAAAAACGGGACTTTTATTCAGCCCCGCGAATAGGGACACTCCCAGCTCCCCAAACCGCAGGAATGAGGAGAAAACCCCAAAAAGCCCAATTTTTGTAGATTTGAGGCCATTGCCTCCCGGAGCAGCAGCTTATGAGCGTTTAATTACCCTCAATTAAATTAAGAAATGCCGCAACCGCCAAATCCTGGAATCTGCTCATTCCCAGCGCTGGTTTTCCTAAAATCAGAAATTCCCTGGGGTGGATGGAGGATTTATTCCAAAATTATCCCAAACTGGGGAATCCCCCCCTTCCTGGCCAAAATTCCAGCCCCAGACAGCTCCAGTTTCCCATTCCTGGGGTTTTTGCCCTTTTCCATACGGGTGTTTTTCCAATTCCCAGTGGGATTTCCCCCATTCCCAGTGGGGTTTTCCTCATTTTTTCCGTGGTTTTGCCCCATTCCCAGTGGGTTTTCATCATTTTTCATTGGATTTTCCCCAGTCCTGAAGGTTTTCCCCAGTCCTAAAGTTTTCCCTCAATCTGGAGTTTTTTCCTCATTTCCAGTGGGGTTTTTTCCATTCCTGGGTTTTTTTTTCCCTCATTTTCTGCAGTTTTGCCCATTCCCAGTCTGGTTTTCCCGCTTTCCCAATGGTTTTCCCTCATTCCCAGTGTTTTGTTGTCCCACATTCCTGGGTTGTTTCCCACATTTCCTGGCGGTTTTGCCCCAATGCCAGCGTACCTTGCCTGGATTGTCCCGCCTGACCTCACCAGGACTTGGGGGCAAAAACTCCGGACAATTGGGTAAACGAAGGGATTGGCGGTCAAAACTGCTGGAATGGGCAACAACACCAAGAATGGGGCAAAACCACCGGGAATTGGGGCAAAACTGCTGGGAATGGGGCAAACCCACTGGGAATGGTGGGGGGGGAAACACCAGGAATGGGGCAAAACCGTGTGGGAATGGGGGAAACCCGCAGGAATGGAGAGAAACCACCAGGAATGGGGCAAAAATCTCGGGAATAGGCAAAAACACTGGAATGGACAAAACCGTGTGGGAATGGGATAAAACCACACGACCATGGGCAAACCCGCTGGGAATGGGGCAAAACCCTGGAATGGGGTTAAAGCACCCGGCAATGGGCAAACCCGTGTGGGAATGGGCAACCCGGTGAATTTGCCCTCAGAAGCGGACAAGACGCGGGGAACGCACGGGAGCACAGCCGGGATGGGGCCCTGAACGGAGCGGAAAAGCCGCGAAATAACGGGGAAGTTTCCCCTCAAACCCTTCCCTCAGTGTCCCCTCAGTGTCCCCTCGGTCTCCCACTCGTGTTCCCGCGGTGGCCCCCGCTGAGTCACGGCCGTGCCGGTGTCCCCGGTCCCCCGGGTGCCGCTGTTCCCTCCCCGTACCTGGCCTGGGCCTCATTCAACTTGGTCGGTGATGGCATGATCTGTCTGCAGGACATCGCCTGGTGTCGTGCTGCGCTGGCCCCGCTCGCCGGCCCTGAGGGCGGCCCTGAGGGTGGCGGGTCCCCGTTGTAGGCGGCGGCAGCGGGGGGAGGTGCTGGCGGAAGAGACCCCGGCAGAGCCACCCGGGCATCAACCGCGGCGCGGCCCTCCATGGGCGGGCCTGCAGCCGCGGGCCGCGGCGACAAAGCGCGACAGGGCGCGACAAATCGCGACAGGGCGCGACAGGAGCCGCGCCGAGCCGGCGCCACAGAGCCCACCCCCCGCCTCGATCCCCCCGCGCTGCGCCGGCCCAGCCACGCCCCCTCCCCGGCGCGCCCACAAGAGGCCACGCCCCCGTGTGGGACCGCCCTTCCCGCCTTTGCGCTGGTGGCCACGCCTCCATATTAAACCACGCCCTTTCATGATGGGGAACAAATATTCCCGCCATCGCTGTGACCACGCCTCGACACTGACCACGCCCCTTCCGCCATTTTTGCAGATCCCGCCCAAAATTTGGCCACGCCCCACCTTGGCCACGCCCCCAGAGCAGCCATTTCCGCCCTCTCAACCCCACCCATAACGTCCTGGCGTCTCCATGGTAACCAGAACCACGCCCACCTCCATTTGGCCACACCCCTCCCGTAAGCCACACCCCCCGTAGATCCCGATTTCTCCCGATTTTTCCCTTTTTCCACCTAAAAATTTGGGAATTTTTTGTGCCCACAGCCCCGTTTTGGGTCATTTTGAGGCTCCGGGGTTGAATCCCAACAAAGCAGAGTTTCGATCCCATTTTTGGCATAAAAACAGAAGGAAAAATGAAAGAATTTGATGGAAAAAAACCTAAGGAATAAAAGGAAAAATTAAGGAATTAATGGGAAAATCAAGAAATTGCAGCTTAAAAATTCCCACTGGCAGAAATGCCGGTTTTGGAGGAAATCCTGGGCTCCAGATTTGGGTGTTTAACCTCAGTTTTGCTTAGAAAAAATCCCACAAAATCTGGAAAAATCCCGTTTAATCCAAATAATTCTGCAGCCAAGGTGGGAAAAATCCCAGTGATCCCTGAGAATTCCCAGAACTCGCATGGAGAAGTTTTCCAGGATCAGGAAAAAAAAGAGGATTTTTAAAAAGAGGGAAATTTTGGCTTTTTCTCAGCATTCCCAAATTCTGGGATTTGTGGAATTTTTAGGAAAAATTCTGCCCTTGGAATTCCCAAATCCTGCTCTCGGAATTCCCAGATTCTGGGCATATTTCTGAGCCTTTTCCAGGGAAATTTCAGCCCTCAGAATTCCCAAATCCCACCCTCAGAATTCCCAACCCCCCCCCGAAGATTCCCGAGCCTTTTCCAAGGAAAAACGACTCTGGGTTAAAACCAGTCTTTAATGGGAATTCTGCTCCGAGGGTTTCCCAAAAAACCTGGAATTTTCCAGGGAAAAAATCCAAACTGGAGCCCCCCAGGAATCCAAAATTCTTCTCCATCCTTGATCCACCAGGAGTTTTCCAAGGAAATTTGATTTTGGGGCCCCCAAGATGCTCCCAAATCCCAAAAAATCCCTTCATCCTTGATCCCACCTGGAATTTTCCATGGAATTTTGGTTCTGGAGCCCCCCAGGAATCCGAAGTTCTTCCAAATCCCACAAAACCTCCTCATTCTTGTATTTTCCAGGGAAATTTTGATGCTGGAGCCCCCCAGGACCCCAAAATTCTTCTCAATCCTTGATCCACCTGGAATTTTCCATGGAATTTTGGTTCTGGGGCCCCCCAGGAATCCCAAGTTCTTCCAAATCCCACAAAACCTCCTCGTTCTTGAGTTTTCTGAGGAAATTTGGATGCTGGGAACCACCAGGAATCCAAAATTCTTCTCAATACTTGATCCACCAAGAATTTTCCAAGGAAATTTTGATGTCGGAGCATCCGGAATCCGAAGTTCTCCTAAATCCCACTAAACCTCCTCGTTCTTGAGTTTTCCGAGGAAATTTTGGTGTTGGAGTCCCCCAGGATTCCGGGACTCTCCCAAATCCCAAAAAAATCCCTTCATCCTGGATCCCACCGTGACTTTTCCATTAAAATTCCCACACTGGAACCCCCCAAGAAATCCAGAATTCTCCTCAACCCCCACAATCCTCTCTCCACCATGACTTTCCCGAGAAAAACTCCCAACACCTCAGAGTTGGGCCACAACCAAAAAACCTCCAAAAAATCCAAAAAAAACCTCCAAAAAATCCCATAAAAACTCAAAAAATCCCAAAAAACCTCCAAAAAATAAAAAAAAACTCCAAAAAAATTTCAAAAATCCCAAAAAAACCTCCAAAAAATTCAAAGAAAACCACCAAAAAATCCCAAAAAAACCTCCAAAAATCCCCCCAAAAAACCCAAAAAAATCAAAAAAACCTCCAAAAATCCCAACCACCAAAAATTCGCAAAAAACCACCAATAATTTGCAAAAAAACTCCAAAAAATCCCAAAAAACCACAGAAAATCCCCAAAAGCCTCCAAAAAATCCCAAGAAACCACCAAAAATTCACAAAAAACCTCCAAAAATCCCCAAAAACCTCCAAAAAAATCCCCCAAAAATCCAAAAATTGCCAAAAAAACTCAAAAAATCCCAAAAAACCTCCAAAAATTCCTAAAAAATCTCCAAAAAATCCCAAAAACCACCAAAAATCCCAAGAAACCTCCAAAAAATCCCAAGAAACCACCAAAAAAACACCAAAAAATCCCAAAAAACTCCAAAAAATCCCAAAAACCTCCAAAAATCCCAAAAAAACCTCAAAAAAATCCCAAGAAACCTCCAAAAATTCCTAAAAAAAATCTCGAATCTCAAAATCCAAAAAATCCAAAAAGAAATCCGTAAACAACCTCTAAAAATTGCCTAAAAATTCTCCAAAAAATCCCAAAAAACCTCCAAAAATCCCCAGAAACCACCAAAAATTCCCAAAACCACCAAAAATTCCCAAGAAACCACAAAAATTCCTCAAAAAAACCTTCCAAAAAATTCTCAAAAATCTCCAAAAAAATTCCCAAAACCACCAAAAAATCCCAAGACACTCCAAAAATTCAAGAACCACCAAAAAAAAACCCAAAAAATCCCAAAAAACCTCCAAAAAATCCAAAACCGTGCCAAAAATTCCCAAAAAACCTCCCAAAAGATCCTAAAAAACTCAAAAAAATCCAAGAAACCACCAAAATTCCTAAAAACAATCTCCAAAAATTCCCAAAAATAATCCCACAAAAGAAATCCAAAACAACCTCTAAAAATTCCTAAAAATTCTCCAAAACCAAAATCCCAAAAACCCACCAAAAATCCCAAGAACAACCTTCTATAAAAAATCCCCCAAAACCAAAATATATTGCCAAAAAAACTCAAGATAAGAAATCCCAAAACACCTCCTTAAACAAACATTGCCCTAAAAAATCTCGAACATAATATGCGTCCAAATAACCACCAATAAATCCCGACGACAATCTTCTCCAAAAAATCCCAAGAAACCACTAAAAAAACACCAAAAAATCCCCAAAAAGACTCCAAAAAATCACCAAAAACCTCGCAAAAAATCCCAAAAAAACACTCACAAAAACTAAATCCCAAAGAAACCTCCAAACATTATTCTCTACTTAAAGAACATACTCCGAAAATTCCACAAAAAAAAATCCTTCAATAAGACAATTACCACAATACTCCACCATCTGTTAAAATTCCTAAAAATTCCGCAAAAAAATTCCCTAAAAACCACAAATTTATATATCCCAGAGAAACCTCCAAAAAAATCCAGAGAACCACCAAACAAATTCCTCATCACAAAATTATACCTATCCCAAAAATTCCTCAGAATAAGTCTCCCAAAAAAAATCCCATATAAAACTCTTCAAGCCAAAACATTCCCCAAGAAAACCTCCAAAAAATCCCCAAGAAACACCAAATATTACAAAAAAAGCTTCCACAACAAAAGAATCCCCAACAAAACCTCCAATGTAAGAAATCCCAGAGAAACCGCCAAAAATTGCCCAAAAACCTCCAAAAATCCCAAAAAAAAACCTCGCAAGAACTCCCCAAGGAGACACACAACAAATTCCTAAAAAAATCTCCAAAAATATTCCTTCAAAAAAATTCTCTCAAAAGAAAATCACCAAAACAACCTCTAAAAATTCTCTAAGAAAAAATTCTCAAGCAAAAAATCCCAAAAACCTCCAAAAAATCCCAAGGAGAACCACCAAAAAAATGTCCCAAAAAACCACAACTATATATATCGCCAAGAAAACCAACCAAAATTCTGCATAAAAAAAATCTTCAATATTACATACGCCCAAAATAAATCCACACCAAAAAACCCCAAACATCCACTCCTCAATAAACTCCACCTCAAATCAAGTAAGAATCCAACGTTGAAAGTGGCTGTTACTCTAGGGAGCTGCAACCCCGCTACACGAGGCGCGGCACGTATTTGCGTTCGCGTGAGGCAGGGGAAGGCACAAGCAGGACGGCGGAAGGTTGCTCCTCATCCTCGTAATAGCGCGCAACACGAGTACACGATGCGTTAATTAAGGAGTTAATTTCGGGCCTTAGCCAGCAGCACGTACTCTACCTCAGCGGCCAGCACTTCTTTCTTAAAATTAACTCGAGCTTAAGCTCTCGGCATAGCCCCGACCCGTTCCTCGCACAGAACCAGGAAACCAATCTGGGAGCGACCGGCGTCCAGCAGCCACACACGTAAGGCACCCTGGAAAAAACCGTGTCTTATGGAAAATGAATAGGGCAAAAAAAATTTACTCAGAGTGTAATGTTTATAGGAGCTAATTCTTTCCAGGCGTCTTCGGCCCTGGATCGGTGTTTGGAAGTTCCCCTTTGCCACACCCCAAAATACCACAGTGACCGATCACCATGTCTTCCATGGAAATTCATCCCAATGTGAGTCTTCTAGCGGGTGAGAAGACAGAAAGAATGACGATAAAAATCGCATGAAGATGTCAAAGGTTACTGGGAAAAGTGGGGAAAAATGGACCGGGAATTAGTTTACCGGCTTAGAGTGTCGAGGGCCTGGATGATTGAAGTTTTCTTGACCCTAAATTAATTCCAGGGATTATAACTATGTCATCGATGCGTCCATCCACTGGCTGCGGTTAGTACCCTCGGAGCAGGAGAAGAGAACATGACCAAGAGAAGGAAAAAGAGATGGCACAAAAAGATACCCTGGAGAGTTCCCAAAGCACTCCTGCCTGGTGAAGAAATGGCAAAAAGATAGAGCGGACAAATGTATATATGTTGGCAGGAATTTTTGGTGGATTTTAATTCAAATTCCTGGAAGTAGTTGAAGTCTTACACCCCGAGAATTCCATGGAGATATTGAAGAATTTAGTATCTCATATATGGTATCCCGATCAGCTCAGTGGTCCTCTGGCCGAGTATCAAATGATTAAAATGAGGAGAAAAAGATATACGATGGGAAAAACATCCAGGGAGAGCCCAAGGGCCACCTGGGAAATATATCTGTGGGAAACAAAACAGTGGAAAAAATGGGTAAGAGTTTTGGTGTTGGACGCTGAGACATCGCGGGATTGTTGGAGGAAGTTCACGTTTATTGGCTCCACACCAAATGAAGTTCACAGCGCTAAATTTTGTTCTCTACTGGATTCTCCATGGCGGAGTCCTTGTGAGAAGACATGAAAATGAGCATCGACCGGGGGAAAAGATACCAAGGTAGCAGCCAAGACCGGCACCCCAATTCGGAATAAAATCTAGTTCGATGAAAAATAAGAACGACACAAAAAATATCGGCGTTGACATTTATTTCAGGTAATTTTCAGTTTTCCATGTTCAATGCTCATTCATCATTTTAAATTTGCATAACTTCATTATTTTCTCACTTTGGACGAGCAGAGTTAAAGTGGGGTTGGTACAATTTAAGATGAACCACAAAAATGGCTGAACAGATGAGATGGGAATTGGTGCGTGTGAATTGATGGCTGGGATGCGAGCTGAGAGGGGCCTTTAAGTGGTGTAGTATTTATGTGACACACCACTGGCTATTAAGAGGACTCATTCCGATCACGAGAATTCGAGTAATGTGGATTGTGAGAATTGATGGTAATTTTACATGTGGGCGGACGGTCATTGAGAATGGTGAGAGAAAGTGGTGATATGTGGCGCCGTATATGGGAATGGTGATTGAGCAGCCATTGATGTCTTTCGTAGTGGGGTGGGTATTTAGACTTGGCGCCAGTCGAGTGAACAAGAATGAAAAACGATATGAGGAAAGAGAGGATGAACACTTGGTCCTTATTGGATGACTTGTGTAGGAAACCCCTGGGCCATAAGAATATTGTGTGTGTCCCTGAGCGGTCCCACTGCGCTAAAGAGCAGTCAAGATAAATTAGATCACTGGGGGGGACCGACAAAAAATCTGAACCTGCCAGCTGGGGGGAAGGACCATAATGGGTTGGGCTCGCCTTCGGTACCTGACCCGGTCGGATTGGTCCAAAACCTTACAGAAGTCATCCATGCTGGAGTGCTAGTCCGACACCAGCTCTATCGCGATGAGCGGGGAGTGTGTTGAGAGTTGAAGGTTCACCCTCTCCAAGAAACCCCCACGTATAACCCCCCAGAGCTCACTTCCACGCGCTGCAACAGTGCATTGCACCAGTGAGCCAAGCATAGCGCTGTGAGTGTCCCATGGAAACAGATTACATTCGAATAGGTGCGTGGGGCAGTCTTGGGGAGATAGAGAGAGATGAAAAAAGAGGAAAAAGAGATGAGGAAAAAAAAAGACATCCAGACGATCTCCAAAAAGGGCAACGC
>NDFG01000161.1:133990-150907 GCA_002167245.1 Sporophila hypoxantha
CCCAGTATAACCAGTATAACCCCTCAGTCCCAGCTGCTGCCCCGCCTCCCCGCCCCCCCCCGGGTGCTGTCCCAGTATAACCAGTATAACCATTCAGTCCCAGTTTCCCCAGTATAACCAGTATAACCAGTTTAACCCCTCAGTCCCAGCTGCTGCCCCGCCTCCCCGCCCCCCCCCGCGTGCTCTGGGTCCGCTCGGGGCTGGGCCCGGCCGAGGCCGCGCGGGACTACGAGGAACAGCTGAGACAGGTACTGGGCATACTGGGAACACTGGGAGCACTGGGAATGGGACTGGGAGCACTGGGAGGGACTGGGAGGGACTGGGAGGGACTGGGAATGGGACTGGGAATGGGACTGGGAGGGACTGGGAGCACTGGGAATGGGACTGGGAGGGACTGGGAGCACTGGGAGGGACTGGGAGCAGCTCAGGGAGGTACTGGGGATACTGGGAGCACTGGGAGGGACTGGGATGGACTGGGAGGGACTGGGTGGGACTGGGGATACTGGGAGGGACTGGGAATGGAATTGGGATGGACTGGGAAGGACTGGGAGGGAACTGGGGATACTGGGAGCAGCTCAGGGAGGGACTGGGGATACTGGGAGGGACTGGGAATGAAACTGGGAGGGACTGGGAGCAGCTGCGGCAGGTACTGGGCAAACTGGGCAAACTGGGAGGGACTGGGAATGGAACTGGGGGTACTGGGAGGGACTGGGGATACTGGGAGGGATTGGGAGGGACTGGGGATACTGGGAGGGACTGGGAATGGGACTGGGAATGGGACTGGGAGGGACTGGGAGCAGCTCAGGGAGGTACTGGGCAAACTGGGAGCACTGGGAATGGGACTGGGAGGGACTGGGGATACTGGGAGCAACTGGGAGGGACTGGGAATGGGGACTGGGGATACTGGGAGCAGCTCAGGGAGGGACTGGGGATACTGGGAGGGACTGGGAATGGGACTGGGAGGGACTGGGAGGGACTGGGAGCAACTGGGAGCAACTGGGAATGGGGATTGGGGGAACTGGGAGCACTGGGAGGGACTGGGAGCACTGGGAATGGAACTGGGGGGACTGGGATGCGCTGGGATCAGTCCCTGGGCTGAACTGGTCCAAACTGGTCCATACTGGTCCGTACTGGTCTGTACTGGTCCATACTGGTCCGTACTGGTCCATACTGGTCCGTACTGGTCCATAGTGATCCGTATTGATCCGAACTGGTCCATACTGGTCTGAACTGGTCCATACTGGTCCATACTGGTCCATAGTTTGGATCAATATGGACCATATTGGTCTAAACTGGTCCGTACTGGTCCATATCGTTCTGTACTGGTCCGTACTGGTCCGTACCGGTCCGTACTGGTCCAAACTGGTCCGTACTGGTCCGTACTGGTCCATACTGGTCTGTACTGGTCTCACAGGCGTTCCCAGGTGAGGACCCTCCCCGCTTTGACCTGCTGCTGCTGGGGCTGGGCCCGGACGGGCACACCTGCTCGCTGTTCCCCGGCCACGCCCTGCTCCAGGTCAGCCCAGATTCCCAAAATTCCCGAATTTCGGGGAATTTTGGGAGCCTCAGATTCCCCTTTTCCCGCCCCAGTCCCGACTGATTCCTCCCCACCTTTGTCCTGGATTTTATTCCAATGTTATTCATCTTTTCCTCAATTTTGCCTCAATTTTTTCTGAATTTTTCCTCAATTTTCCTCAATTTTTCCTCAATTTTCCTCAAATTTTTCTGGATTTTTTCTGAATTTTTCCTCAATTTTCATCAAAATTTTCTAGATTTTTTTTCTGAATTTTTCCTCAATTTTTTCTGGATTTTTTTTCTGAATTTTTCCTCATCTTTTCCTCAATTTTCCTCAAATTTCCTCACTTTTTTCTGAATTTTTCCTCAATTTTCCCTCAAATTTTTCTGAATTTTTCCTCAATTCTTCCTCAATTTTCCCCAATTTTTTCTGATTTTTTTCTGAATTTTCCCTCAATTTTTCCTCAATTTTCCTCAATTTTTCCTCAATTTTCCTCAATTTTTTCTGAATTTTTCCTCAATTTTCCTCAAATTTTTCTGAATTCTTCCTCAATTTTTCCTCAATTTTCCTCAAATTTTCCTCAATTTTTTCTGAATTTTTTTCTGAATTTTTCCTCAATTTTTCTCAATTTTTTTCTGAATTTTTCCTCAATTTTTCCTCAATTTTTCTCAATTTTCCCTTATTTTTCCTCAATTTTTTCTGGATTTTTCCCCACATTTTTCCCTGAATTTTTCTTAAATTTTCCCTCAACTTTCCTCAAATTTTCCTCAATTTTTTCTGAATTTTTTATCAATTTTCCCTCACTTTTCCTAAAATTTTTCTGGATTTTTTTCTGAATTTTCCTCAATTTTTCCTATTACTTCTCCATTATTTTTCCCATTTTCCCCTGGATTTTCCCAGTTTTTCCCATTATTTTCCCCATTTTTTGAGCTATTTTTCCAATTATTCTCCCATTATTTTTCAAAAATTTCCCATTGTTTTCCCATTATTTTCCTATTACTTTTCCACTATTTCCCCCCCTTTTCCTCGTTTATTTTCCTTGTTATTTTCTCCATTATTTTTCCCATTTTTCCTTGAATTTTCCCTCTTATTTTTCTCATTATTTTCCCATGATTTCTCTCTGGATTTTTCCCAATTTCCCATTATTTTCCCATTATTTTTCATGTTATTTTTCTCATTATTTTTCCTGACTATTTTCCCTTTTTTCCCTGGATTTTCCTGATATTTTCCCCATTTTTCCAGATATTTTCCCCATTATTTTTCCAGTTATTTTCCCCATTTTTTTCCCCATTTTCCCCTGTTTTTTTCCCCATAATTTCTGCCCGGATTTTTCCCAATTTCCCCGTTTTTTCCCCCATTTCCAGGAGCAGAATTCCCTGATTTCCTTCCTGGAGGATTCCCCCAAGCCGCCTCCCCGGCGGGTGACGATGACGCTGCCGCTGCTCAACGCCGCCAAGTCCCTGCTGGTCGTGGCCAGCGGCGCCTCCAAAGCTCCCGTGCTCAAGGTTTGGGCTGAAATCCTGAATTTTTGGGTTTTTGGGTGTTAAATCCCTTTTTTTGGGGTTTAAATCCCCTTTTTTGGGGGGTNAAATCCCCTTTTTTGGGGGGTTAAATCCGATTTTTTTGGGGTTAAATCCCAGATTTTGGGGGTTAAATCCGAATTTTTTCAGATTTTTTGGAGTTTTTGCTGGGGATTTTGGGGTTAAATCCTGGGGATTTGGGAGTTAAATCCTGGGGTTTTGGGGTTAATTCCCAGATTTTGGGGTTAATTCCCAGATGTTTTGGGTTTAGTCCCAGATTTTTGGGGTTAATTCCCAGATTTTTAGGGTTCATTCCCATTTTTCAACTCCGCCAAGTCCCTGCTGGTCGTGGCCAGCGGCGCCTCCAAAGCTCCTGTGCTCAAGGTTTGGGCTGAAATCCTGAATTTTTGGTTAAATCCGGGATTTTTGGAGTTAAACCCCTAATTTTGGAGTTAAACCCCAAATTTTTGGAGTTAAACCCCAAATTTTTGGAATTAAATCCCATTTTTTTGGGGTTAAATCCCAGTTTTTTGGAGTTAAATCCTGGATTTTTGGAGCTTAAATCCCTTTTTTTTGGGGATTAAATCCTGGGGTTTTTTAGTTCTTTCTGGGGATTTTGGGGTTAAATCCTGGGATTTTGGGGTCAATTCCCAGATTTTTGGGGTTAATTCCTGGGAATTTGGGGTTCAATCCCATTTCTCAATGCTAAAGAAATCCCTGCTGGTCGTGGCCAGCGGCGCTTCCAAAGCTCCTGGGCTCAAGGTTTGGGCTGAAATCCTGAATTTTTGGGTAAAATCCCATTTTTGGGGTCAAATCCCAAATGTTTGGGGTTTAAATCCTGGGGTTTTTTTTGAGTTACATCCTGGATTTTTGGGGTTCAACTCCCTATTTTTGGGGTTAAAATCGACATTTCTTGGGGTAAAATCCTGGGGTTTTGGGGTTGAATTCCCTGGTTTTGGGGTTAAACTCTCCATTTTTGGGGTTATTTCCTGGGTTTTTGGGGTTAAACTCCCCGTTTTTGGGGTAAAATCCTGGGATTTTGGGATTCAGTTCTCTAGTTTTTGGACTCAGTCTTGGATTTTGGGCTTAAACTCTCAGTTTTGGGGGTTAATTTCCCTGGTTTTGGGGTTCAATCCCAGATTTGGGGTTAAATTCTGATTTTTGCTCTCTTGGCAGCGGATTTTGAAGTTAAATTCCCTGTTTTTGGGGTTATTTCCAGGGTTTTTGGGGCTAAATTCCCCTTTTTTTTTGTTAAATCATGGGATTTTGACTCTCTGGGAATGCTTTTGGGGTTCAGTCTGGGATTTTGGGGTTCAATTCCTGATTTTTGGGTTCAGTCTGGGTTTTTGGGGTTAAACTCTCAATTTTTGGGGCTAAAATCACCATTTTGGGGCTAAAATCGCCGGTTTTGGGGTTCAGCTTGCCGTTTTTGGGGTTAATTTGGGCGTTTTTGGCTCTCTCGGCAGCGGATCCTGGGGTTAAACTCTCCATTTTTGGGGTTAAAAATCGCCATTTTTAGGGTTAAAGTCGCCATTTTGGGGGTTAAAATCACCATTTTTGGGGTTAAAATCGCCATTTTTGGGGTTCAACTCCCATTTTTGGGGTTCAACTTCCCGTTTTTGGCGTTCAACTCCCCATATTTGTGGCTAAAATCGCCATTTTTGGGGCTAAAATCGCTGGTTTTGGGGTTCAGTCTGGGTTTTGGGGGTTCAGTCCCGTTTTTGGGGTTAAATTTGTGCTTTTTGTTCTCTTGGCAGCAGATTCTGGGATTAAATTCTCCATTTTTGGGGCTAAAATCGCCATTTTTGGGGCTAAAATCACCATTTTTGGGTCTAAAATCGCCATTTTTGGGGCTAAAATCGCCATTTTTGGGGCGAAAATCACCATTTTTGGGGCTAAAATTGCCGTTTTTGGGGTTCAGTCTGGGTTTTTGGGGTTCAGTCCCGTTTTTGGGGTTAAATTTGTGCTTTTTGTTCTCTTGGCAGCGGATCCTGAGCTTCAATTCTCTATTTTTGGGGTTAAAATCGCCATTTTTGGGGCAAAATTATGGGGTTTTTGGGGTTCAACTCTCCATTTTTGGGGCTAAAATCGCCGTTTTGGGGCTAAAATCGCCGTTTTTGGGGTTCAGTCTGGGTTTTTGGGGTTCAACTCCCATTTTTGGGGTTCAACTCCCCATATTTGTGGCTAAAATCGCCATTTTGGGGTTAAAAATCGCCGGTTTTGGGGCTAAAATCGCCGTTTTTGGGGTTCAGTCTGGGTGTTTGGGGTTCAGTCTGGGTTTTTGGGGCTCAGCTTGCCGTTTTTGGGGTTAATTTCGGTGGTTTTGGCTCTCTCGGCAGCGGATCCTGGGGTTAAATTCTCCATTTTTGGGGTTAAAATCGCCATTTTTGGGGTTAAAATCGCCGTTTTTGTGGTTCAACTCCCATTTTTGGGGTTCAACTCCCCATTTTTGAGGCTAAAATCACCATTTTGGGGGTTAAAATCGCCATTTTTGGGTCTAAAATCGCCATTTTGGGGGTTAAAATCACCATTTTGAGGTCTCAAATCGCCATTTTTGGGACTAAAATCGCCATTTTTGGGGTTCAGTCTGGGTGTTTGGGGCTCAGCTTGCCGTTTTTGGGGTTAATTTGGGCGTTTCTGGCTCTCTCTCTCGGCAGCGCATCCTGGAGCAGCAGGAGCAGCCCCCGGTGCCGGCCGCGCGGCTCCGGCCCCGCTCGGGGCGGCTCCGGTGGCTGCTGGACCGGGAGGCGGCGGCCGAGCTGAGGGAGCCCCTGGGACAGGGGCCCTGAAACGGGGAAAGGCCCGGAATTCCTGGGGAAATGGGAAAATGGAGGGATTCCTGGGGAAAATGTCCTGAAAATTGAGAAATTCCATGGAAAAATGGGAAAAAATGTCCTTAAAATTGAGAAATTCCATGGAAAAATGTCCTTAAAATGGAGAAATTCCCAGGAAAAATGTCCTTGAAATGGCAGAATTCCCAGGAAAAATGTCCTTAAAATGGAGAAATTCCATAGAAAAATGGGCTGGGAATGGAGGAATTCCTGGGAAAATTGTGTTTAAAATGGAAAAATTCCATGGGAAAATGTCTTTAAAATGGTGGAATTCCATAGAAAAATGGACTGGGAATGGAGGAATTCCTGGGAAAAATGTCTTTAAAATTGAGAAATTCCCAGGAAAAATGTCTTTAAAATGGCAGAATTGCTTGGGAAAATGGACTGGGAATGGAGGAATTCCTGGGGAAAATGTCCTGAAAATTGAGAAATTCCATGGGAAAATGGGAAAAAATGTCCTGAAAATAGAGAAATTCCCAGGAAAAATGTCTTTAAAATTGAGAAATTCCATAGAAAAATGGGCTGGGAATGGAGGAATTCCCAGGAAAAATGTTTTTAAATTTGAGAAATTCCATGGAAAATGGAGGAATTCTGTGGAAAAATGTCCTTAAAATGGCAGAATTCCATGGAAAAATGGCTTTAAAATTGAGAAATTCCATGGAAAAATGGACCTGGAATGGAGGAATTCCATGGAAAAAAGTCTTTGAAATTGAGAAATTCCCAGGAAAAATGTCCTTAAAATGGCAGAATTGCTTGGGAAAATGGACTGGGAATGGAGAAATTCCTGGGGAAAATGTCTTTAAAATTGAGAAATTCCATGGGAAAATATCTTTAAAATGGTGGAATACCATAGAAAAATGGACTGGGAATGGAGGAATTCCCAGGAAAAATGGACCTGGAATGGAGGAATTCCTGGGGAAAATGGAAAAATGGGCTGGGAATTCCCAGAAAATCCTCAAAATTCCGTGAAAAAAACCCCCAAAAAATCACAGAAATCAAAAAATTCTGCACTCAGGAGCGGGGCTGGGAATCCCAGCAGGAACTGGGATGAACTGGGATGAACTGGGATGAACTGGGAGAGGAAAAATGGGATCCAAATGGGCCAAAAAATTGGGATTTTGGAGGTTTAGGAGCTTTTATTTTGATTTTTTTTGGAATAAACGGTGCTTTGGCTGAGCTGGAATTGGGCTGGGAATTCCTTGGATGAACTGGGAGGGACTGGGAAGGGATAAAATGGAGAAAGGGAATGGGCTGAAAAAGACACTGTCAGATAGATAACTCTGGGTGTTCTCCCACTTGGAGAAAGCAAAAAAAAAAGGAAAAAAAATCCTCCCTACGTCGTTATCCATGAAACCTGGAGATGGCGTATAATTGTCGCGATCTGTGCCCATATCCCATTGGAACTCGGAAGAGGAGAAATAAAAACCCCAGCACCAAACAAAAACCTGGGCTGTGGCTGGTGAATATAAACTTTCGATTTTTCGGCAGGAAAAATTCCAGCTGACTGACCGCAAAACACCAAGCACTTCCCAACCAGAAATATTTATTCCGTCTCAAAGAAGCAATATTATACATCCGCACAGAAAACATTGCACCCGCCAAGTGCCCCGCGCCTGCAAAAAAAAGAAACGATCCCCTCCACAGTGTAAGACAAGGTCCTCCAAGCAAAAAAAATCTCCCAAAAAATTCCCCCAAAAAAATCCCAAACACATCCCCAACAAAAATCCCCAAAAATCCCCCAAAAAAATGCCCCCTAAAAATCCCAAAAATTCTCCACAACACGGCCTCAGAACCTCATCCGCCCGGCCTCCTTCCTGAAATAGCTTCCTGCTCAAGAGGGTAGTAAATTCACATAAAAATTTATTATACCCAACGTTTTTCCTACAAAATGTTCCAAAATATCCCCCCTTGCAGTTTACCTTTCCTAATAATATATATGCAACCCTGTGTCTCCTTTTTTTTCACTAAACCATACATATCTGTGCTCGCCCCATAATTTGTTCTATTTTTTATATATGGTCACAAAACGCTTGGTCTTTGCCTCAATTTTCAGTCTCACCCATTTTCTACACGCCTCTGCTGTGTTATTTTCCAATTTCTTTTCCTATAATTTCAACTCTCCTTGCCCCTGTTTTTCCTCCTTTTTTTGCTCCTTTCGCTTTTTTGACGGTCTGCCCACTTTCCCTCACCTCTCCCAAAAAATCTAGACATACCCGCATTTATTTCAAATCCTCCTAATCCCATTATTTCGCTGGCTCATATATTCGCGGCCCACATTTGCTTATTCCCACGTAAAATTTTGATTCCCCATATCTCCTCTCTCCACTTTGTTCCTCACTTAATCCTTTCAGCTTCCATTTTCCACCTCTTTTTTTCCTTTTACCCCTAATTTATGAGAGAAGTCCACATTATCATTTACAAAGGTTTGCGCTCCTCAGTTTTTGTCGAGCTCCGGTTAATATTCAAAATATATCATATTCCCTTTTATGCCTCACTCACTACAACCCTCTCCGGCCGGTGTTGCTTTGCGGCACCATAAAATATCCCCACTTAATTCCCATACTCCTTTCTTTTGTGCTGCCACATTAGGGGTATGGGTTCGTAAGTGGGTACTGCAGGCGTGTGTTGCGACACTCTTCGTGTGCCTTTTTCTATTTTTTTTTTTTTTTCTTCTCGGGCGGGGGCCTTAACTCTCTGCGTGTCATTTTTTTGTCCATAGTGGGGCCCGTCTGAAGTTGCCCCCCTCTCCTAATTTCCTCCTGTTCCTTCCCAACCCGGCTTTTGCCCTCTTATTTCCCCTTTTTCCCTCTTTTTCCCGGTTTTACCTCTTCCACCCTCCTCTTTGTCTTCGCGCCTCTTCTCCACCCGTTCCAGTTTGTTCCCTCTCCTTTTCCGCCAATATTTATCCAAGCCGCCCAGGTTGTGTCGTGCCGCCCTATCTGTTTTGTAAAATACACGGTGGTCTCCCTGGTCCTCCCTCATTCCCACTCTTCGACATTCTTGTTATGGTAGAAACCGCCTCCTGGTGGAGGACATAATCTTTTGTTTGTCCCCCCTTCCCGGGTTGAAAAGGCAAAGGGGGAACTTCGGAGAGGTTCAAAATTCTCGGAAAATGAAATTTTTCACAGGGAATTCGTCTGGGGAGGGCGCGCACCCCTGGTCGGTCGCCCGTCGCGCGCGACGACGCGCCCGCGAGCGGCTGTTGGGAGCCATCACTCAAAAAATTCCCACTACTCCACTGGCCACATATATATTGGCGTCGCCCTCCTCACCCCATCTCCTTATTCCCAGCCCCACTCTTACGCTCTGTGGGCGCGAGCTAAACTCAGTTCCAATAAATGGCTTACCAACGGCTGGGCGGAGGTGCTCCTTTCCCCCCGCACCCACCCCCAGTATGACTCCGCCGATATTCCCTCACTGGTCCGTCCGGTCATCACGGCGCCGACAGTTCACGCAATCAGGCGCGCGCGTAGAGCGTTCCGGACCATGTTAGAGCGCCGGCTGAGGGCAGAAGGAAAGACGGTCGCGCTCGCCCGGCGAGGGCCGGCCCCCAAGATGGTCCCACGGCGCGGCCGTCCCGGCCCGCTGCTGCCGCTCTGCTGCTGGCTGCTAAGGCGCAAAAAACCGGCGCCCGGAGCCGCGGCCCCGGGCGCTCCTCTCGCGCGCGGCTCTCCGCCTCGGGCTGAGGGCCCGGCCCGGCCTCGGGTACCCCTTTCCCGAGAGCGCCTGGCAACCCCGCGCAGCTCCGCCGCTGCGCCGCGCGCCGCCGGCCGTGCACGCCTGCTGCGCGGCGGAACCGCAGCCCCGACTCGCCCTGCCCGCTGGCCTGCCTGGCGAGGCGACTCGAGCCGAGGCTGCCCGCACCCAAGACACGCATGGGCGCGGCTGTCGCGCTCCGCCGGGTCTGGGAGCACCTGGCCGGACTATTGTGGGGTGTCGGGCCCCGACACTGAGGGCGCACCACTGGCGCACCCCGCTCTCCGGGACAACTGGACACTCCTGCTGCCTGCTGTCGGGCCACGTGGGGACGACTACTCCGCGGGTCTGGGGCGACACTTGCCGCCAGCGCCCGCGAACCACGGGGCTGACGTTCCCCCACACGACAGCCGCCATGGGCGCCCTGTGGTCGGAGATACCTCCGGCGACATTGCAAGGGGGGAGGCATGGGGACCAGCTGGGGACATTGATAAAAGGAAAGCGTGGTGGGGCCAGGGCGCCTGGGGGGGGCTTTCCATCCCGGCGGACCCAGTGGGGACACATGGCGCGGACTCTGCCGGCCGGCACACGGGCACCCCAAGGACAGGATGATGCTGGTGCGGCCTCCCTGAAGGGCACTGGGGACACTGGGGGGAAAAAAAGCGCGCGAGCAACAAGGGGGCCCGACAGGTGGACAACTGCTGAAGGCGACCGGAACCTGTGGTTCTGGACATGCGCACCTCCACGCCCGACCCAGATCGACCTCGCCGCCGCGTGTGGGTGCGGCCTTCACCTGGTGGACATCTGGCGCGACGACACGCTCCTGCCTGGGGTGTAAGGGTGACAGTTCGGCGGACATTGTGGCGCTCAACCCCCAAAGCGGTGGCCTCGGGACATTGGGACAAACATCGTCCTGGGCCGGCTCCCTCGGGGACGACTCTTGCTCACAGCTGGGGACACTACCTGGGACAGCGCCCACCCCGGAAGGACTAGTTGATTGTCGCCCTCTGTCGCTGCGCCCCCCGCCGTAAACCTTCTGGGGACCACTGGGACATTGTTGGTGGTGTGGCGGACATTGCCGGGACACTGGTGGAGGCCGGATGTGGGGACATATGGGGACGATTGGGGACAGGCTGGGGGAGCCATTGAAGGGCTCCTGGGGACCATGGGGCGCAGGTTGAAGCGGGTGGCCGCCCTCGTCCGCGTGGGACATTCGGACTTATTGGGGAAGCCGTGCCGTCTGCCCGAGACATTATGAGCGCGGCGTGCTGCGACAATGCTCGCACTCTTGGGGGTCTGCCCTCACTGCGGCGGGGCGTACCGCACCGCTGGTCTCCTCTGCGAGTACCAAATTGGCGACATCGTCCCTATTCAGGCACCCCCTAGCAGAGACCAGGATGGCGCTAGTAGCGTGGATCTAGGCCACCCACTCTGCGGCGCGACATTGAGGTGCCCCCCCGCGGCGGGCGCACCGTCACTGGCGCAACCACTTGTGGTGTGTGAGGTAACAGCTCGGGGAGCACTGCGCGCCGGGCTCTGCGCGCGCCCCCACTGCGCCCGGTCATTCGCGGGACACTGTCGGGGGGTGGGGGAGCTGGGCCCGACAGTGGGAAACATTGTCCCGGGGGGACCCAGCGCCGCCACCCCAAGGGACCAGGGAGTGGCGCTTGTGGTGTGGCTCTCTTGTGTACACGGCGGCGCGCCCACTTGGGTGGCCCCCCGGCCCCCCGCGTCTGGGACACTAATACCGGCACACTTCGGGCCGACACCCTGCCGCACGACCACTGTGGGGGTTGTGTGGGACAGTGGGGCGAATCCTGCGGCGGGGGACATGCCCGCGCACCCCACCGCGCCACCCCACGATGCCCCAGCCCGGGTGCTGTCCGTGGCTCCTGGGCGACCACGTTGGGGGGCCAAGACATCCCGGGACAGTTGGTGGACATTGTTTGGCGGGGTCGCTGGCCGCGGTGTGGGGACATACTAGAGCGGCGACACCGGGCGACCCACGTGAGCCGGGGCGACAGAGCACCCAAGAGCCGGAGGATTGTGCCGCTCCGTCGCGGCCCTTCGCGCGGACTTGTCGGCTGACGACCCGCCCCATTGGGTCCACCCCCCCCCATGGTGGAATCATAAATCGCCTTTGGTGCCCGTGGTCTGCGTGAGGGGACAGTGTGGACGACTTGGGGTCGTGGGGGAACACTAAGGGTGCCCATCCGTGGGGACACTGTTGGGGGTCTGGGGACACTGTGACAGTGGGGACCACTTGAGGGACAGGCACCCAGGGACAGGATGGTGCTTGGTGGGTCTGGGGACACGGGGACATGTGGGGTGTTGGGGGACATTGCGGGACACTGTTGGGGAGAAGGTGTCAGGACATTAGGGGGATGACACTGGGTGACGTATGTGGGATCTAGCCCCGCACACTGCTGGCATTGCCGTGGGGGCGTGGGGACATGTGTCCCTCGCGGGGGACAGTGAGGGGCCACCCAAAAGCAAGGATTCCCGGCAAGATCAGCGGGATGAGGTGCTCTGGTGAGCGCTCTGGGGACAGCTGCGGCGGACATTGAAGGGGTCGGGGGGACACTGGGAAACTGTGGGGTGTGGAACAGGTGGGGACATGGGGGGGTTGTGGGACTTGGGGGGAGTACTGGACAAATCTCGCGACCACCTGGGTCACCCCGATGCCGTACAGGATGGTAGTCTTGTTTGCGATTCACGGGCCGAGACAGCTTGGGAGGACAAATGGGAACACTGTAAAAGAGAAGGCCATGGGACCAGTTGGGGAGCAGTGGGGGAGAAATATGAAAAAATTAGAAAAACCACCAGGGGACACTCCGGCCACCCCTTATGGACAGGATGGCTGCTTGCGTGGTCGCGCCAAAAACTCTCTCCCCGAACGATTGCGGGAGCTATCTGGAGAGATACTGTGCGGTGTTTCGCGCACACCTGGCGTCAACTTAGGTGACTGATTGTGGGGACACTGGCGGGAAAAGCTGTGTGAGTGCCAGCGGGAACGCTCAGGCATGCGCTCAGTGTTGTGACACTGTCTGGGTGACCCTGTGTGACCCCGTGTGACCCTGAAGATGTCCCCTGTGTGACCCCATGTGGCACTCAGATTCTGGCCCGATCGTCCCGGCTCAGGGTAGGCGCAGGCTGCCCGAACGAGCCCCCTTGGACAGCGCTGGTGTGTGGTGCTGTCACCACTGTGTATGACAGGCCCTGTTATGACCCCAAATGATCCTTGTGTGGACCGCGCGTCCGGTTGACCGTTGTGACCTCTCTCTGTTCCCTCCTCAGGGTGGCCGCCGATAACCTACTAGTCCTAGGGACAACAGCTCTGTGTTGCCCGGCCCCCAAAAAATAAAGTCCGACACCTACCCTGAATGCGAATGTAGAGCACTGAAAATGTTGTTGAGCACCCGGGCTGGGCGTGTGAAACACCCACTGAAGATGTAACACACTCATGTAAACTTGTGCGAGCCTGGATAATGACTTTCTCTATAATCGACCCCGGTGTGTGGTGAGCCACTACAGATCGATACCGCACTTGTCCCGCTCACGTTCTGTTTGTGTGGCTTTCTGCTTGAGCCACGAGCGTGGAGGATCAAGCCCAGCGCGTCGGCCGCGGTTCTTGGCTCTCCCAGGGAAACCCCAGAGGTGGCTTTGGCCGTGCTCATAAGGAAAAGAACGGGGCGAGTACCACCGCGTGGCTCATGAAGAATTAAAGAACCGCATGCCGCCACACGGAGAGCACCCAGGTCAAGCGTGGGGGCGGGCTCCTCAGGGGGGCTTCATGAACACCAATCTGGGCGTGCTGGGGATTCGATTGGTCGTCGTTGGGCGGCGATAATGGGAAGAAAGGCTCTGCGCGCGGAGCAATACGTGGAGGCTTAGAGGTATGTCATTCTTAATGCTCTGTTCCTGGGCGCTACACCGCGTTGCTCTGGAAGGCACCGCCCGGAGCCCAGGTCAGACCATCTAGGGGGGCTGGACCATCTATTCTGAACGCGGCTTCTGAGAGGGACTGGCTGGGGCAATTTTGGGCGCATGGGACTTCCATTATTGGGTGTTGCCTCTGCGAGAAAACGAGGAAGTCAATGGAGGGGAGCTCTTGGACCGGAAACAACAACCCCAGGGAGCCAGTCAGCCCGGCCCGCGCCCTGGGGAGGGCACGGTTCATACTCCAGCGCCACCTCTCGTGGGTGTGCTCTGGGCGCGAAAGGCCTCCTCGCCGGGTGACACTGCCAACAATTACTTGAGGTACAGGGATTCATGTTCTCTGGGGGGGCTCTGGGGGGGCTTGCAGCTTATTGCTCCTTAGGGCTCATGGGGAGAGGCTCTGAGAGAGCGGCAGCAGCTAATTCTGTGTGAAAAAGGCTCATGAGTGAAAACTTAGGCACTTTGGGGTTAAACTTACTGGGGTGTTCTCAATGAAGAGAGTGAGCTTCTAGACGATGTGTTCCGCTCTTTGCCGGCCTACTCTCCTACTTTAGAGGAGGTCTTTGATGGAAAGTGGACGTCTGGTGTGGGATGCATCGCGCGTGGTGATCTATTGTGTTTGTTTCGGAGTCTGGTGTTTGGTGTTCTGTTTTCAAGGGCGATGTTTTTTGTGCCCACGGTGTGTAACTACAATTATATTGTGATGGTGGTTATCTAGGACCAAAAAATGAGGCTTACTCAAGGAGCAACTTTCTGGGGCTCTGGGGGGGCACTGGGGGGCGCACTGGGGTCTCGTGGGTGTGGTGCTCTTTGGCTTCATTTTTAAATTATGACGTAAGTGGAAAACCGGGTGTGTAAAACCATAAAATAAAAACCAGGGGATAAAACTCGCGCCAGGATTCATCTTTCCCGTGAGAGGAGGCTCAGAACCAATTTTGGGGGGGCTGTGATTCATTTCTGGGTGACTCTGACACATTTTTGGGGTTCCTGGAGGATTTTTTCGGGGCGCCTGAGTGTGTTCAGGTTGGAATTTTGGGGTTTTTTTTGTGGGAAGGGTTTGAGGGTCCCTGTGGGTCCCCAGATTTCGGGGGGCTCTCTACAATTTTGGGGGGGGTCTCCCCAGGATTTGGGGTGTCTGAGGTGCCCCCCCGGTGCCCCCCAGGTCCTTCCCCAATCATCAGGGACCCCAAATTTCAGGAGAGGAATCCCCAAATTTCGGGGGGCTCTCTATAATTTTGGGGGGGGTCTCCCCAGGATTTTGGGGTGTCTGAGGTGCCCCCCCGGTGCCCCCCAGGTCCTTCCCCATGAGGAGGGACCCCAAATTTGAGAGCAAAAGTCCCTTGTGTGTCCCCAAATTTGGGGTTTTTGTCAGGTTTTGAGGGTCCCTGTGGGTCCCAGATTTCGGGGGGCTCTCCCCGGAATTGGGGGGGGTCTCCCCAGGATTTTGGGGTGTCTGAGGTGCCCCCCAGGTCCTTCCCCAATGATCAGGGACCCCAAATTTCGGGACTTTGCCCAGGTTTTGCGGGTCCCTGTGGGTCCCAAATTTCGGGGGGCTCCCTATAATTTTGGGGGGGGGTCTGCCCAAGATTTTGGGGTGTCTGAGGTGCCCCCCAGGTCCTTCCCAATGAGGAGGAACCCCAAATTTCAGGAGAGGAATCCCCAAATTTTGGGATTGTCCCCAGGGTTTGAGGGTCCCTGTGGGTCCCAGATTTCGGGGGGCTCCCTATAATTTTGGGGGGGGTCTCCCCAGGATTTTGGGGTGTCTGAGGTGCCCCCCAGGTCCTTCCCCAATGATCAAGGACCCCAAATTTCAGGAGAGGAATCCCCAAATTTTGGGACTTTGCCCAGATTTTGAGGGTCCCTGTGGGTCCCAAATTTCGGGGGGCTCCCTATAATTTTGGGGGGCTCTCCCCAGAATTGGGGGGGGGGTCTCCCCAGGATTTGGGGTGTCTGAGGTGCCCCCCAGATCCTTCCCTAATGAGGAGGGACCCCAAATTTCAGGCGAGGAATCCCCAAATTCTGGCATTGTCCCCAGGTTTTGAAGGGTCCCTGTGGGTCCCAAATTTCGGGGGGGTCTCCTCAGGATTTTGGGGTGTCTGAGGTGCCCCCCCAGGTCCTTCCCAATGAGGAGGGACCCCAAATTGGAGAGGAAAATTCCCTTGTGGGTCCCCAAATTTGGGGTTTTCGTCAGGTTTGAGGGTCCCTGTGGGTCCCAGATTTCGGGGGGCTCCCTATAATTCTGGGGGGGGTCTCCCCAGGATTTTGGGGTGTCTGAGGAGCCCCCCCGGTGCCCCCCAGATCCTTCCCCAATCATCAGGGACCCCAAATTTTGGGACTTTCCCCAGGTTTTGAAGGGGTCCCTGTGGGTCCCAGATTTCGGGGGGTTCTCTATAATTTTGGGGGGGGTCTCCCCAGGATTTGGGGTGTCTGAGGTGCCCCCCAGATCCTTCCCCAATGATCAGGGACCCCAGATTTGAGAGCAAAATTCCCTTGTGTGTCCCCAAATTTGGGGTTTTTGTCAGGGTTTGAGGGTCCCTGTGTGTCCCCAAATTTTGGGGGGCTCTCCCCAGAATTGGGGGGGGTCTCCCCAGGATTTTGGGGTGTCTGAGGTGCCCCCCAGGTCCTTCCCAATGAGGAGGGACCCCAAATTTCAGGAGAGGAATCCCCAAATTTTGGGATTGTCCCCAGGGTTTGAGGGTCCCTGTGGGTCCCCAAATTTCGGGGAGCTCCCTATAATTTTGGGGGGGGTCTCCCCAGGATTTGGGGTGTCTGAGGTGCCCCCCGGTGCCCCCCAGGTCCTTCCCCAATGATCAGAGACCCCAAATTTTGGGATTGTCCCCAGGTTTTGAGGGTCCCTGTGGGTCCCAGATTTCGGGGGGCTCCCTGTAATTTTCGGGGGGCTCTCCCCGGATTTGGGGGGGGTCTCCCCAGGATTTGGGGTGTCTGAGGTGCCCCCCAGGTCATTCCCCAATGAGAAGGGACCCCAAATTTCAGGAGAGGAATCCCCAAATTTTGGGATTGTCCCCAGGGTTTGAGGGTCCCTGTGGGTCCCAAATTTCGGGGGGCTCTCCCCGGAATTGGGGGGGGTCTCCCCAGGATTTTGGGTGACTGAGGTGCCCCCCAGGTGCCCCCCAGATCCTTCCCCAATGAGGAGGGACCCCAAATTGGAGAGGAAAATTCCCTTGTGTGTCCCCAAATTTGGGGTTTTCGTCAGGTTTGAGGGTCCCTGTGGGTCCCAGATTTCGGGGGGCTCCCTACAATTTTGGGGGGGGTCTCCCCGGGATTTTGGGGTGTCTGATGAGCCCCCCCGGTGCCCCCCAGGTCCTTCCCCGACGAGGAGGGGCCCAAGCACTGGAGCCCCGCCCGCTACGAGCACGTGATGCGGCTGCGCCAGGAGGCCCTGGAGGCCGCCAGG
>NDFG01000162.1:0-13595 GCA_002167245.1 Sporophila hypoxantha
TCGAGTGTGCTGGGCCTGTCCGTGTCCTGCTGCCTGCAGGACATGTCTGCTCCTGGCAGTTCCATCCTGGTTCTGATACCTTCCCAAAAGAGGCAGGAAGTCCCTGGTGTGTGTGACGCCCACATCCCAGCTCTGAGTCCCTTCCCAAGGAGAGCGGAGATACCTGATGTGTGTGACAACCATCCCAGCTCTAACGCCTCCAAGGACAAGCAGCGATGTCTCTGGTGTGTGTGACATGTGCTGGGCTCTCCTGCTGCCTGACGGACCTGTCTGCTCCTGGAGTTTCATCTATGGTTTCTGAACTCCCTCCAAGAAGAGCAGGATCCCGGTGTGTGTGACGGCCCCAGCCCAGCTCTGAGCCTTCCAGGAGAAGCAGGAGGTCTGTGTGATGTTGTGACACTCCTCCGAGCCCTGAATCTTTCACCAAGGAGAACAGGAGGTCCCTGGTGTGTGTGACATGACTGGGCGTCCCTGCTGCCTGCAGGACTGTCCTGCTCTGACAGCCCAGCCCAGTCTGATCACTGCCCCAGGAGGTTCCCTGCTTGTGTGTGACAGTCCCATCATCTACTCGAACCCTTCCAATGAGAGGCATAGAGTCCCCGGTGTGTGCTGACACCATCCAGCTTTGAAACCCTCCAAGGAGATAAGGATTGTCATGGTGTGTGTGACAGCGCTGGCCTCTCCTGCTGCCCTGCAGGACCTGTCCTGCTTCTGAACAGTTCCATCTGGTTCTGACCCTTCAGAAAGAGAGGAACCCTGGTGTGTGTGGACCCTACATCCCAC
The DNA here is from genome assembly GCA_002167245.1 of Sporophila hypoxantha. Taxonomy (NCBI): domain Eukaryota; kingdom Metazoa; phylum Chordata; class Aves; order Passeriformes; family Thraupidae; genus Sporophila; species Sporophila hypoxantha. The sequence continues at coordinate 784 of NDFG01000162.1, forward strand.
TCTGAACCCGTTCCAAGGACGACAGGATTGTCCCTGGTGTGTGTGAATCCTATCCCAGCCTGAATCTTCCAAGACAGCAGGAGGTCTGGTACTGCCTGCAGGGCTGAACGCCTGCTTCACGCACTGTCCTGCTCTGTCCCTTCCCCGACCGCCGTGGGGGATACCTGGCCAAGAGACGTCAGCCTGTCACGCGCGCCGCGATGGACGCTGGGCGAGGCATCGGCCGTGCTGGGGTGCTGCCGGTGGAGACGGGCAGGCTACTGGCCGCAGGCCGGGGAGCCTGGAGACCAGCCAGGCACATCTGGAGACCAAAGGCCCGGCACCTCTTGGCCCCCGGCAGGCACCTCTGGAGACCGCCTGGCCAGGCGATCTGGAGACCCAGGCAGGCACCTCTGGAGACCCGGCAACCAGGGATCCTCCGTGCTCCCGTTCACCGGCTGCCGAGGGATGGGAAACGGGGGAGTTCCAGGATCAGCTCTCCAGCACATACCAGAGCAGGTTCAGCCATCTAAGGCCTGTCTCCTGTGCCACACCCACGGGCTGGGTGCAGTTTATTGCCCTGGTCCACTCCCTCCAAAGCCCATGGGTCAGAGATTCCCACGCTCCAGATTCCATTACTAGGATAGTGGCATAGCAAAGCCAAATTGAGGCGCTTGTGGGGTTTTTTTTTCTTTGTAAAGCAGAAAAGGAATAAGTTCATTTTGTTTCTTTTTCTTTCCATTGCTGTAAAATTGGCTGAATTGTTGTATAGGAAGGAATAACCAGTGAGCATTTAAGGGTTGATGTAAAATCGGGACAGGAAGAACTATGGACCAGAAACAAATAAGGACTTGTTTTCAATAAAACAAACAAACAAACAAGACTGCAAGAGACAAAGTGAAAGCAGAAAAACATTATTAACAAGGGACAGCAACTACCCAGCCAGCCTACCCTCTTCTACCAGTGGCTCCCCAGATCGCTGCTAAGCAGGGCTGCTGGAAATTCGCAAAGCCTGGGACTTTGGAAGAACCAGAAATGGCTGCAGAGGAGCGGAGGAGGAAGGACGGTGGCACTCACTGCTCTCTGAGGGACAATCCCAGCCGAGTGCACGTTGCCAGGAGACGGCAAGCATGACAGCAGCAGCGGGACAAGCGCTGGCTGGCAGAGGAGGGGCTGCCAACCACACGGGGCACACAGGGCAGGGCTCCTGTGGCCCTGCTGGCCTGAGCTGGCCACAGGAGCACGACAAGAGGCAGGGCCAGGAACGCGCTGGAGCAGCGGGTTCTGCCACGGGATGTGCCTGAGGGACGAGCTGGGCCCTGGAGGGGCTGCACTGCCAGAAAGTGGAGCCAGGAAGAGAGCTTGAGGGTTTTGGCAGAGCCAGGATGGGGCGGGGCTCCAGCTGCCCTGCGCCACACTGCAGGGATGGATTCACCTTCTGGGCATTCCTATGTTCTCGCTGATTAGGTAAGAAAGCTTATCTAGCATCATCCTCATCCATCAATCCAACATCCATCATCATTCCATGCCATCGCATCATCCATCATGACATCATCATGCATCCATCCATACATCCATCATGCCATCCATTCTATCGGCTACCCATCCATCATACATCATTCAATCATCCATCCATCCATCCATTCCTCCATACATCCTCATCCCATCCTCCATTCCATCCATCATCCCTCCATAGCATCAAATCATCCATACATCCATTCATCCATCCATACCACCATCCATGACATACATCCATCCATCATCCATTCCATCATCCATCCATCATCATCATCCATCCATACCATCCATCCATCCTCCATTCATCAATCTCATATAACCACCAGTTCCATCATCCATACCATACCAATCCATCCATCCATCATCCATGCCATCCATCATGCCAGTCCATCATCCATCCATCCATTTCCATGGGCATACATCGGCGAGTGGCCAATATCATCAATGCACATTCCTCATCCATCCATCATCCATTGCATGGCATCGATCCATCCATCCACTGCATCGCCATGAGCCATCATGCCAATCCATCCATCATCATCATTCATCCCATCCATGCCATACAGCCATCACAGTCCCTCTCTTCTGCTGGACCCTCTCGCTCCTCTCTCGTATCCTCACTCTAAGCCAGATCCTGTTCTTGGATTTTCTCCCTCTTTTTCTCCTCTCGCTGCCGTTTGTGTCCTTCCTGTCGCCTAGAGCAGCGTGCCCCAGTACCGCTGGGACTGCCTCCCGGGGGTGGACCTTCCTTTTGGCTGGGTGATCCCTGGGGATCCTGAGATTTCCGCAGTGGGCAGAGGTCCCCTCACCTTCGTGGCGGGGGTCAGGAGTTTGGCTGGAGTTACTGAGTGCAGGAGGGGGCACAGCAGCACTGAGCTGCTGCGGCGGTGGGTTAATCCCAGGACGTGGCCCTGGGAGGCGGAGCTGAGGGTGAGAGGTCGTGGTGGCCACAGCGGAGTTTGGTGTCCCTATGGGCAGGGGTTTCAGTGTCATCCAGGGCAGAGTTTTTTGTCCACGGGCAGGTTCAGTGTCACCCCACAGCAGAGTTTGGTGTCCCCTATGGGCAGGGTATACTGTCCCTCCCAGGCAGAGTTCAGTGTCCACAGGCAAGAGTTGTGTCCCCCACGGGCAGGGCTTCAGTGTCGCCATGAAGCAAGTTTGGTGCCTCCATGGGCAAGTTCGGTGTCCCCACGTGCAACGAGGTTGGGTGTCCCACAGGCATTTGTGTCCCAGTGATCAGAGTTGTTGTCCTCAGGCAGAGTTCTGCTCCCTGTGGTGCAAGGGTTCAGTGTCGCCCATGAGCAGAGTTTGGTGTCGCCCTCACAGGCAGAGTTGTGTCCCTCCATGGGCAGAGTTTGTCCTATTGGCAGAGTTCTGGTGTCCTCAGGCACAGTTTGGTGTCCAGGCAGGGTTTGGTGTCCCTCACAGACAGAGTTTGGTGTCCACACAGACAGAGCTGTGTCCCCCATGGGAGAGTTGTGTCCCTACGAGCAGAGTTGTGTCCCCCATGGGCAGAGTTAGGTGTTCTCCACGAGGAGAGTTAGGTGTCCTCCACTGGCAGATCTTCTGGTGTCCCCCATGAGCAGAGTTGTGTTCCCATGGCAGAGATTGGTGTCCCAAGGCAGAGTTGTGTCCTCCTCATTAGCAGAGTTGTGCCCCACAGGCGAGCTTGGCTGTCCCTTATGGGCAGGGCTCAGTGGTCCCCACAGACAGAGGCTGTGCCCCACAGGCAGAGTTAGGTGTCCACCACAGGCAGAGTTGTTGTCATGTGGGCAAAGTTGTGTCCCCATGGGCTAGATCTTGGTGTCCCACGAGCAGATGTGTGTCCCTGTGGTGAGAGTTGGTGTCCCCCGCCCAGGCGAGTTCTGTCCCCCACAGGAGAGGTGGTGTCCCCGTGGGCTGCGGGCTATTGTGATGCCTGAGCCCGTCAGAATCTCTGCTTTCACACAATTTTACTGCCTCTCTGCACATGAGGAACCATGCGCTGCTCCAGGCTCTGAGGAGGTTCCTGGATTCTCCCCTCTCCCGCCTTTCCGAAGACTGGAATGTATCTGGCAGCTGGAATGTTCTGGCAGCTGGAACACCTCCCTGGGCTCTTCCCCTGCCTGGCCCCCTCCCCGTTCACCACGAGCCACCAGGCCACTGTCCCTCAGCCATCTGGACCAGCTCACCTGTCCTGGACTCCAGCGTCCCAGCAGAGCCACACGTGGCTCCCATCAGCTTTGCCTCCTGCCTCCAGCAGAGCCGGCTCCACATTCCCAGAGGGATTTTCCTGCACCTCTCCCATGCAGGAGCTGCACCCAGGTGACTCCTGAACCCAGAGGCTTGGTGCTCCAGAAATCCTCGTGTCACACACGGAGCCCAAACATTCCCTGGATCACAGAGTTTGGGAGCAATTCCATTCCCACCTCCTCTCCCGGGGCAGCCAGCAAGGCCAGAGGGACACGGAGGGGACACAATTCCCGGAGGGGACACAATTCCCGGAGGGGACACAATTCCTGGAGGGGACACAATTCCCGGAGGGGACAGAGGAGCCCCCAGCCCTGGACTGCTCGGGTGACCCCGAGGCCTCTCCCTGCTCTGCTCCAGAGATCTCGGGGAGCAGCGGAGCCTCTGCTGTTCGTGGTGTTTGCACTTCAGAGCTCTGGAGGAAGCGAAAACCCTGCGGAATTCCAGGCCTGGCTGAAATGTCATTCCCAGCGGGAGCCCCGAAGGGATTGGGGCGTCTCCAGGCAGCGATGGAAGCACCTGCTGGAATTTCTCTCAGCACCACTCACAGCAAGTGCTAAAACAGGAGATTTCCTGGTATTTAACAACATTTCCGACCATCCCCAGCTGGGAGCACCTTCCCGCCTGCGCCCTCCTCTTTGCCACTGGAATTCGATTCCTGTGCCAATCCCAATTCTATCCTGTGCCAATCCCTCCTCTTTGCCRCTGGAATTCCATCCTATGCCCATCCCTCCTCCTCCTCACTGCTGGAATTCCATCCTGTGCCAATTCCAATTCCATCCTRTGCCAATCCCTCCTCTTTGMCRCTGGAATTCCATCCCATGCCCATCCCTCCTCCTTGCCCCTGCAATTCCATCCCGTGCCAGTCCCAATTCCATCCCATGCCAATCCTTCCTCCTCACTGCTGGGAATTCCATCCCATGTCCATCTCTCCTCTTTGCCACTGGAATTCCACCCCGTGCCAATCCCAGTTCCATCCCATGCCAACCCCAATTCCGTCCCAGGCCCATCCCTCCTCCTCAGTGCTGGAATTCCATCCCTTGCTAATCCCAATTCCAACCCCTGCCAATCCCTCTTCCTTGCTGCTGGAATTCCATCCTGTGCTGATCCCTCCTCTGTGCCACTGGAATTCCACCCTTTGCCAATCCCAATTCCATCCTGTGCCAATCCCGATTCCACCCTTTGCCAATCCCAATTCCATCCTGTGCCAATCCCAATTCCACCCTTTGCCAATCCCAATTCCATCCTGTGCCCATCCCTCCTCCTCAGCACTGGAATTCCATCCCGTGCCCATCCCAATTCCATCCCGTGCCAATCCCTCCTCCTCTGTGCCGCTGGAATTCCACCCTTTGCCAATCCCAATTCCACCCTTTGCCAATCCCAATTCCATCCCGTGCCCATCCCTCCTCCTCAGCGCTGGAATTCCATCCCGTGCCCATCCCAATTCCCTGCCGTGCCAATCCCTCCTCCTCTGTGCCGCTGGAATTCCCGGCCCAGCGCCCTCCTCGCTGCCTGCCCAGCCGCCAGGAAAGGCTCCATCATTCCAGAGAATCCCTCGGCTGCTGCTCCTGCTCCTGCCTCCTCTGTCACCTCCCCCATGGACAGCCGGGCCCGGCCAGCTCACCCGAGGGCAGGACCCCAAAAAAACCCCRAAATTCAAAAGAGGGAGCGCTGCAGAAACCTCCCTGCCGATCCCCTTCCCCAGAACGTCCGCGGGCAGCTGGGCACTGCTGTAAATAGAATTCCTAGAGGAACGGAATAGCTCTTCTCTGACCTTCCCCTCGTGGTCGCACTTTGTACATTTAGTTGGGAAATTTGGTCATGTGCTGTATGTTTATAGGAAGTTGACTTTTTTTTTTTTATATACTAAGGAAAAAGAAAACCCACAGTGAGTGCCGTGCTAGTTAAAAAAAAAAAAAAAATGAAAAAGAACAAAAAAAAAGAAAAATGTAAAAAAAAAATTTAAAAATAAGGAAAAAAGGGGATGGGGGGATGAACTGTAGAAATTTGCCTATTGTGTGTTTTCAAAAGACATTCCAGAATCTTCGGGGTGGGATGGGGTTGATTTCGGGCTTGGGGTTTTTTTTTTTTTTGCTTTTTGTTTTGTTTTGTTTTTTCGTTTCTTCCTTTTTGTTGCATATGTATGAGAAGTCAAAAGTTAACTTGTTGGGTTTTGTTCTGTTGGTTCAGTTTTGTTTCAGTGGATATTGCCAACCATAGCTCTGCTGACGACAGACAAAGCACCGGGGGTGGTGGGTGGGACTGTGGTGAGTGGGTACACGGCGGGGGAGGGCCTGGAAGCTGGCAACAGGACCAGAGCGTGAAACGGTGGGACTGAGTGGGAACCCGGCTTGGGGCCTACTCTGCGGCCACCTGGGGCCACAACACGGAGTGAGACTTGGAGAGCTGAATCAGAGGGAACTGGCGGTTGTGCAGCCTGCGCCTACTTTGCTGGGCCACCAAGGGGGACCAAACCATGGAGAGCTGGATGGAGATGGACATCAGGAACCTCTGGCTGTGGCCACCTGCGGCCACCTGGGGCCACCAATGGGGACTGAGACTGGAGAACTGGACAGAGGGAACCTGGCTGTAATTACCTGGGCCACCAACAGGGACCAAACCTGGAAAGCTGAACAGAGGGAACCTGGCTGTGGCCACCTGCAGCACTTGGGGCCACCAATCGGGGACCAAAACCTGGAGAGCTGGAATGGAGAATGGACATCGAGGAACTTGGATGGGGCCCCTGCGGCCAACTGGGGCCCACCAACAGAGACTGAGACTGGAGAGCTGGATCTAGGGGAACCTGGCTGTATTTATTACCTTGGGGCCACCAACAGGGACCAAAGCTGGAGGGATGCTTGGATTGGAGTGGAGATACGGAACCGCGGCGTGGGGCCTTACTGCAGCACCTGGTGGGCCACCAATGGGGACCAAACCTGGAAAGAATGGAGAGCCAGGAACCTGGCTGGTGGCCCAACTGTAGCCACCTGGGGCCACCAATGGGACCAAACCTGGAGAAAGCTGGGAAGCAGGAACCTGGCCTGTGGCCAGCAGCAGCCCAGCTGAGGCTCACCAAATGGGGACCAAAGCTGACAGCAGACCTGGCTGTGGCCACCATGGGGCCACCTGGGCCACAATGGGGACCAAAACCTGGAGAAGTGGGAAGCAGAACCTGGCTGTGGCCACCTGCAGCCAACAGGACCAAACCTGGACGAGCCGGACAGAGCTGGAAGTCCAGGAACCTGCTGTGGCCAGCCGGAGCAGCGAGGCCACAATGGGGACCAACTGGACAGCAGGAACCTGGCTGTGGCACCTGAGGCCCTCAGCATGTGACGTCAACGCCAGAATCCTCAGCTGCGTGCTGACTCTGGGGGACCAAAAATCAACCGCAAAAACCAAGAAGCAACAGTGGAAGGAACGTACAAGGGACACATGGGCCAGTCTTTTGTTTATGGTTTGTTGTGATCTGTTTTGATTGGTGTTTCTTGTGTTTTTCGTGTTTGGTTTTTTTTTTACTGGAAGAGGGACACGTCAGAGAATGGATTCGAATGGCCAGAGATTGGAGACATTCCAAGAGATGGACAAAATAATAATGGATACATGTTGTCATAAGGTGTTCTCGATGCTCCGAAACCCATCAGAGATGGCCGACAAGCCACGAGTTGCACAACATCAAGGAACATGGATCAGCAGAGATGGACATACTCCAGAGATGGACACATCCAGAGATGGACATGGCCAGAGATGGACACATTCAGAGATGGCCACAGCCAGACTTGGACACATCAAGGATGGGCACAGCTGAAGAATGGACATACCCAGAGATGGACGTATCAAGAGATGGACACAGAAAGAGGATGGGACACAGCCGGAGTTGGCCGCACCCAGGGATGCTCCCCAAGCTCCACCACTCTTCAGGCCTGCTGGTGACCCCCCTGCCCCCCCTGGGGCACAAGCAGTGGACCCCCGGGGCTCCTTTGGCCCTGCCAGCCCCGGTCCCACCCCAGCATGGGGGGGGGCGGCCAGACTGGGCCCGGCCAGCGCAGCAGATCGCTCCCTTGGCCTCCTTTGGCTCCTATTGGCTCCTTTGTGTATCTAACGCTACTAACGCCGCCCTCGCCGGTGCCCGCGGGTCCGCCAGGCTGGTGGGGTGTCCCCTGTCCCATCCCTGCGGGGATCCTCGCTTCTGTGTTTCGCCCTCACCCCAACCCGCTCCGGGCCCAATGTGTAAATACGGAACCGCACCATAATTTATATCAGCTATATGGAGTAAGATTTTAGTAAGGAAGAGAAACTGGTTTTTGGCCTTAACTACCTGCTGCCTGTTAGGTGTCCCCTTTCTGTAAACTCAGGCATAACTGTTATACATTAAAAAAAAAGAAAAAAAAGGAAAAAAATATTGAGTCCGAGTTCCTCTGGTTGTTTGCAGCAGCAGAGAGAGGGAGGAGAGCCATCGGGGGTACCCAACGCACAAAGCAGGCACAAAATTCCTGCTTGTTTTTCCCTCAAAAACCAGGCAAAGGTTTGCCGCAATAGGAGAATCTGGGCAAATAATAAAAGCTTGAAATTTCACCGCGGCTCCAAACACGGGGTGGGAACGATTCGCCCGGCTTGCCCACAGCAACAGCTGAGCCTTTCTCGCATGATTCCAAGCCACCCCGGGCGCGGCGGGCTGGGCAGGGCACGGGCAGGGCCAGGAAGGGGCTGCTTTCCCGGCTCCACGGGCACCGGGTTGTGTTAACCGCCGGGCAACAAGCAGAAAAATATTCCTGAAGTGCAGAGGGTGAGGGCTGGAATGGACGCTTGGGAAACAAAGCCTGGTCAGGAGCCCGAAGCCCCGGAGAGGGTCTGGAGCCGGGAACAGCAGCTGATCTCCAGCTGAGCCGCGCTGGGCTGGGCCCCGTGGGTGGAGCGCCACGAGCGGCCCTGGGGGCGTCTGGGGCTCTCCACCTGCGGGGGGGTCAGCCGGGAATGGGAAAACAAGCCACTGCTGGGGGTGGAACATACCCGACTGTGGGGGTGGGGAAACAGCAACTGTGGGGTGGGAAAACACCCACTGTGGGTGGGATACAGCCAAATTGGGATTGAAACACACAACTGTGGGTGGGAAACACCAATGTGGGGTGGGAACAGCAATTGTGGGGTGGAAACAGCAAATTGGGGATTGGATAACACGCAAACTGTGGGGTGGGGAAAAACACCAACCTGTGGGGTGGGAAACACGCAACTGTGGGTGGGGAAACACCCACTGTGGTGGGAAATGCCCAACTGTGGGGGTGGGAAACAGCAAATTGGGATGGAAACAACCACTGTGGGGTGGGAAACAGCAAAATGTGGGGGTGGTAATACAGCAAATTGGGATTTGGAAACACAAATGTGGGGTGGGAAAACAGGCAAATTGGATTGGAAACACCAACTGTGGGATTGGAAAAACACCAAATGTGGGGTGGGAAACACGAAGTGTGGGATTGGAAAACACCAACTCTGGGATTGAAAACACCAAATGTCGAGTGGGAAACATCAAAATGTGGGATGGGAAGAAACCGCAATGTGGGACGGGAAACGTAGCTGTGGGTGGGAAATAAACAGATGTGGGATTGGAAAACACCAAATGTGGACTGGAAACACCAAATGTGGAGTGGGAAATACCTAGTTTGGGAATTGGAAAACACAATTTTGTTGGGGTGGGAAAACATCGCTTTGGGGTGGAAAACACCAAAATGTGGGATGGGAAACACCAAGATGTGGAATTGGAAATACCAAATGTGGGATTGGAAACACCAAAGTGTGGGATTGGAAGCAACCAAATATGGGATGGGAACACCAAAGGTGCTAGGGTGGGAAACACCAATTGTAGGGTTGGGAAACAATCAAACTGTGGGATGGGAAACATCAAATGTGGGATGGGAAATACCAAGTTGTGGGGTGAAACATCAAATGTGGGTAGGAAATGGTGGGATGGGAAACACCAAATAGGGGTGGGAAACACAGCCTGCAGGATGGGGAATCCACAGCTTGGGATGGGAAACCACTAAGTGGGGGAATTGGAACACCAACTGTGGAATTGGAAAGCCAGATGTGGGATGAGAACACCAAAATGTGGGGTGGGAAAAACATCAACCTGTGGGATTGGAAACACCAAGTGTGGAGTGGGAAAACACCAAGTTGTTTGGGTTGGGAAACACGCAAATGTGGGATGGGAAAACATCAAATATGGGATGGGAAACACCAAAGTGTTGGGTGGGAAAACAAATATGGGATGGGAACACCAAATGTGGGTGGGAAAACACCAAATGTGGGGTGGAAACACCAGCAGTGGATGGACACTGGTCTTGGGTTGAGTTTGGGGAGCAAGGAGGGGCCGAATTGCCAGCCTGGGGTCTGCCCGCAGCTTAGGGGAGGCCTGAGAGGCTTTGGGATTGCCAGCCTCCACCCTCAACCCCTCATGCAGCCCCTCCTCAGACCCCCACACCCCCACTGCTCCCAGTGCTGGGAAAAGCCCCAGTCTGAAGGAAGAATGGGAAACTGGGGAGCCCTGAACCAAGGGCTGCCACCCTGGGTGGGGCTGGGGGGAGCCTGGCAAAGGGCTGGGGAACTCTGGGCTGGAGGTTTGGGGGGGCTCGATGGGGATCCCTGGAAGAAAACCTGTTCAGGAATGAGCTGGAATTCTGGCACCAAGGGCACTGCGCTGCTCCAAACTCCGGAATGGGCAGAAATCATGCCGGGGAGGCTCAGCCCATCGTGTGGGGAAGCCATCACCAAACCCCAGCCAGATACCTCCCCATTCCTGCGGGAACGTCGTGTGGGATCTGCCAGGAGCCCCTTCCCCAGCCCAGACACAGAATTCACAGAATCACCGAATAACAACAGAATTCTCAGAATTCACAGAAATCACAGGACTCATGGAATTCACACGAATTAATGGAATTTTCACAGAATCACACATCAACTAGAATCACAGGAGTTCACGAGAATTACACGAATTCACAAATCACAGAAATCACAGAATTCACGGACTCAGAGAATCAACACAGAATTCATGAATGACAGAATTCCAAGAAAAATCCCAGAATAACACAGAATTCCCAGAATTCCAGTTTCACAGAATCCCACAGAATTCACAGAATCCCCAGGTTGAAGAGTAACCTTCAAGATCATCGAGTCCAGCCCAGGCCCAACACCTCAACTCAGCCCTGGCACCGGCAGTGCCACGGTCCAAGGCTTTGTTTAAACACACCCAGGATGGGACTCCAAACCTCCTCCTGGGCAGAACATTCCAGAATTTATCACCCCTTTCCATAAAAAAACTTTTTCCCTATATTTCCCACCCATATTCCCCTTGGCACAGCTTGAGGCTGTGGTGCTCTTCTTCTGTCAGTGCTGCTGGAGAAAAGAGCCCAAGCCCCACTGAGCACAGGCACCTTTGCCCAGGAGCTGTATCTCACCAAGACTGCGGGATTTTTCCAGGTGGGAAAAATCAGGAGCTGCTGCTGAGGGCAGCTCCGAGCCCTCCCACACCACGGGGTCACACCTGGGGTGTCAAGGGAGGGACCCCGTTTGTTCCAGGAACCCCAACTCCAGAACATGGTGAGACTAAAATGGGGCTGACATTAAAAACAGTACAGTGACCCCATAAAACAATCGGTGACAACTAAAAAAGGGTGAACACCAAAAAACAGGGTGAACATCAAAAATCAGACGTGACACTTTATAAACACAGTGGACACAAAAACATGGTGACATTAAAATCATGCGTGGCATCATAACCAATCAGTGGACAACCAAACAGGGTGACACTTATTAAACAACGGTGACACTAAATTCGGGGTGACATTAAAAGCACGGTGACACTATAACCAAACGGTGACAGAACACTAAAATGGGGTGACCACTAAAAACAGGGTGATTCGAAATGCCACAGTGACACTATATACCCCTGGTGACACCAAAACATGGTGACATTAAATCATGGTGACACCAATAACCATGGTGACACAAAAACAGGGTGACATTAAAATCACGTTGCAACTATAAACACTGTGACACTGTAAACATTGATGACACCAAAACAGGGTGACCCTAAAATGGGGTGACACTAATTAAACATGTCCACACTAATAAACATGTTATGACACAATAACCATGGTTATGTAAAACATGGTGACCCCATAAAACACGGTGACACAAAAAGGGGTGACACACCAAAAACAAGGTGACATCAAAATCACAGTGAACTATAAACATGTTTGACATCAAAAACACAGTTGACACCATAACCACAGTGACATCAAAATAGGGTGACATTAAAATCAATGGTGGCACAATAATCCACAAGTGACGACCAGAACAGGGTGACACTTAAACCACAGTGACACTAAAGGCAGGTGAACATTAAAAAAAACAAAAAAATGACACTATAAACACATGTTAATGTAAAACACGGTTGATCCTATAAACATGGTGACAACAAAAACAAGGGTGAGACTAAAAATGGTGACATTAAAAAGCAGCAGTGAAATATAAACACAGTGAACAATATAACACAGTTACGTAAAACACGGTGACAGCCTATAAACAACCGTGACACTTAAAATAGGGTGACACTAAAAATGGGGTGACAACTAAAAAGAGAGTGGTCATCAGAAATCATGGTGACACTATAAACACGGTGAACACTAAAATAGGGTGACACTAAAATGGGGTGAATAAAAAAGAGTGTCCATCAAAAATCAGGTGACACTAAAATGGAGTGACATTAAAATCAATGGTGACACTATAATAACACGGTGACACTAATAAACATGGTGACACCAAAACAGGTGACACTAAAAACGGGGTGACACTAAAATGGGGTGACACTATAAACGCGGTGACCATTAAAAACACGGTGACAGAACTGTAAGCACGCGTGACACTATAAAATGTTATGACAAAACTATAAAACATGAGTTATGTAAAACATGGTGACAAAAGGTAACACAAAACAGGGTGAACATTAAAAATCACGGTGACACTATAAACACAGTGACATTTAAAAACAACGGTGGAAACTGTAAGCATCAGTGACACTTCTAAACCTGGTGACA
>NDFG01000162.1:81807-93612 GCA_002167245.1 Sporophila hypoxantha
TATTAACTCTCTCCTAGGGATAAAGGGCAGATTTTCCATATGACAGTGGCCAAGATTTTCCCCTGAATGAGTGGCAGATTTCCCCAGGAAACTGTCAATTTTCCCACTGGAAACAAGTGGCAGGCTTTCCCGCACTGGAAGTGGCAGATTTTCACCCCAGATAAGTGGTAGATTTTTCCCTGGAAAACTGGCAAATTTTCCACTGGATAAGTTGGCAGGTATTACCCTGGATAAAGGAGCGATTTTTATCCCCTGGGAAGTGGGCAGATTTTCCCTGCATTAAATGGGCAGGATTTTCCCTGGATGAGTGGGCAGATTTTCTTCAAAAACTGGCAGATTTTTCCCCTGGAAAAGTGTCAGATTTTCCTGGATAAAGCAGACAGATTTCACGTGATAAGTGAAGAAGTTTTCCATGTGTGAGTGCAGCAAATCTTACCCTGGATAAAGGCAGGTTTCCTGGAAAACTGGCAAATTATTCCTTGGAAAAGTGGCAAAATTTATAACCCTGCAAAGGGCAGGTTTTCCACACCTGGAAAAGTGGCATATTTTGCCCTGGATAAGGAGCAAGATTTTTCCTGGGAAGTGGCAGATTTTCACACTGGATTAAAGGGCAGGTTTCCCTGGACTGGCACAATTTTTCCTTGCGAAAAAGTGGCAAAATTTACGCTGGAATATGGCAAGGTTTTCCTGGATAAGCCAGACAGCCATTTTGCGCCGTTGGGAATACAGTGGCAGATATTTTCCGCTGAGATGTGTTTTAGGTTTTCCCTGGGGTAAGTGGCAGGTTTTTTTCCTGGGATAAAAGAGCAGATTTTCCCAGATAAGTGTAGGTTTTTCCCTGGCAAAGTGTCAGGTTTTCCCCGTGGAATGAGTGGCAGATTTTCCTTAGAAAAGAATTGGCAGATTTTGGCCAATGTATGACAGAGGCAGATTTTTCCCCAGAAAAGTAGTCAGATTTCCCTGGAAAGTGGCACCTTTTCCCTGGAAATTGGCAAATTTTCCATGGAAAAGTGCAGACTTTTTCCCTGGCGTAAAGTGACGTAGATTTTCCGCAGGCATAAAAGGGCAACGGTATTCCCTGGAAAGTGGCAGATTTTCCTGGAAAGTGGTAGATTTTCCCTGTAAAATAAGTGGAAGAATTAATGTGTGAGTGGCAGATTTACACTGGATAAATGGGCAGGTTTAACTCTGGGGTAAAGGACAGGTTTTCCCAGGATAAAGGGCAGATTTTTCCTGGGATAAAAAAGGCTAGATTTTCCGCCTGAATGAGTGGCAGTCATTTTCCTTCAAAAAACTGGAATTTTTCCCTGGGTGTGTCACGCGATTTTCCCTGATAAAAGGACAGGTTTCCTCTGGATAAAAAGACAGAGTTTTCCCACTGGATAGGACATGGCTTATTAAGGTTTCCACCATGGATTTTGTGGCAGGCTTTTTGGGATAACGCCGGCTCACACCTGCGTCCCGCCAGAAGCTGCATTGGCCGGGCCGGGCCAGGAGGAAGGATCCCAACCCTCCCGGGCATCCCGGGATAACGAACCCCCGGGGCCGGGAGAAGGACAGGGAACCGAGGAGGTGGGGCGTGGGAATCTTGTTGATGAGCTGGGAATCCCTGGGGATGAGCTATGAACACCCCAATCCTCACAGGCAGGAGAGAGCCCCAAACACACCCCAAACCCTGGCAGGGAGGAGAAGAGAGCTCAAGTCCCAGACCCAAGGAGAGCTGTGTAAGGATAAACCGGGAATCCGTGGGGGATGAATGGGAGAAGGAGGAGGATGAGGAAGGAGCAGCAAGGATCAGCCCTGCTTGCTCTGGACACTCGGGCAGGGAGGAAATTCTGCATCCTTGGCATCTTAAAAAAATTTAAAAAAAAAAAAACCAACAGAACAAAACCTTAAAAAAACCCCTGAAAAGCAGAAACAAAATTAACAAGGATGCACTAATAGAAAAGACGAAAAAGTATGAACAACAACACCAACCTATAAAAGAACACCAATAAAGCGGACCAAGACAGAAAGCACTAAACACGACATGAAAGACACGACAACAAGACAAAGTCCGACAAATCACGCAAAAAACACACAAAACAACACAGAGCAGGACAAAAGAAATAAAAAAAAACACCAACAGAACCATAGCAAACCACAACACAAGAACAATAAACAAGCAAACGAAAAAACATATGGGAGAATAGCGAAAAAAATGTCATGAAGAAACAAAAGAAAACCAACAAAAAAAACCCAAAAACTAACAACAACAACAACAACCAAAGACAAAAAAATTAACCACAACAAAAAACTCAAACCAACACAAAAGAGAAAACAAAACACAAAAACAAGCAAAAAAAGGCACAAAAAAACCCCATGAAAACAAAACCAAAGACAACACAAAACCCTACAAAAACCCTAACCAAAAAAACCCACACAACCCTAAGCCCCCCAAAGCCCTTATTAAAAATTACAATTTATTGCTTTATTCTTTACATCTAAATTCAAATTGCCTAGAATTGCCCCCCAAAGAGACAAACAACCCACTGCAGTTTCTGCCCTGGTGCTGCTCAAACACCCCTCACACCAGTTTGGATTATTAAAATTTAAAATGTTTTTAAATTTGAAATTTTAAAATTTTTCAGTGGAAATGTATTACACTTCAAGGGGAATTCCTGCGCTCAGGCCAGGCACATGGGGCTGGGACCCCGGGGTGTGGGGACAGGACAGGGACCCCAGAACAATGGGTGGGACAGCGGGGACGCCACAAATGGCGACAAGGAGGATTCCCTTGCTGTGACAGGTGTGCCTGGGAATGCCGAGAGCCAGGGATGGGGCTGGAGCCCTGCTGGGCACCCCAGCCCTGCTGCTGCTCACTGTTGGGGTCCCTGGAGCCCCCCGAGCCCCCCAGGCCGCTCCCCCTGTCCCCACAGCCAGCCTGGAGAAGCCGAGGTTGGAATGGCATCGGGGGCCTGCCGTGGAGCCACAAAAGCCATGGAATTCAGAGTTCAGGCTCCAAAATCCGCCTGACCCCCGGCCCTGAGGCGGGAAAGGAGCTGAGGCCAGGGTCGGGAGGGGCTGGTCCCAAACTGGGGACAGGAGGGGACAGGAGGGGACAGGAGGGGACAGGGCTGGGAGCCCAGCTGGGCGATGCTTTGGGGACAATCCCGGCAGCCAGGGCAGGGCTCTGCCCTCCCTGCTGGGGTTCGGGGCTCTCTCCTCCCTCCCAGGGCTTTGGGGTGGGTTCGGGGTCCTGTCCTCCCTCCCCATGGTTTGGGGTTCTCCTTTCCAGGGTTTGGGGTGGGTTTGGGGCTCTCTCTCCTCCCTGCCGTGGTTTGGGGTGGGTTTGGGGTTCTCCTTTCCAAGGTTTGGGGTGGGTTTTGGGTTCTCTCCTCCCTCCTGTGGCTTTGGGGTGGGTTTGGGGTTCTCCCTTACAGGGTTTGGGGTGGGTTTGGGGCTCTCTCTCCACCCTGCTGGGGTCTGGGGCAGGTTTGGGGCTCTCTTCTCCCTGCTGAGGATTTGGGGTGTTCTTCTCCCTCCCAGGGTGTGGAGTTCTCTCTCCCTGCGGTGGTTTGGGGTGGATTTGGGGCTCTCTCCTCCCTCCTGTGGCTTTGGAGTGTGTTTTGGGATCTCCCTTCCAGGGTTTGGGGTGGGTTTGGGACACTCTCTCCTCTCTGCCAGGGTTTGGGATTCTCCCCTCCAGGGTTTGGGGTGGATTTGGGGTTCTCTCCTTCCTCCTGGGGTTAGGGGTTGGTTTGGGGTCCTCCCTTCCAGGGTTTGGGGTGGATTTGGGACAATCTCTCCTCCCTGCTGGGTTTTGGAGTGTGTTTTGGGTTCTCCCTTCCAGGGTTTGGGACACTCCTCCCTGCCTGGGGTCTGGGGCAGGTTTGGGGCTCTCTCCTGCCTGCTGAGGATTTGGGGCATTCTTGTCCCTTCCAGGGTGTGGAGTTCTCTCTCCCTGCCGGGGGTTTGGGGTGGATTTGGGGCTCTCTCTCCTCCCTTCCAGGGTTTTGGGTGGATTTGGGGTTCTCTCCTCCCTCCTGGGGTTTGGGGTTCTCCTTTCCAGGGTTTGGGGTGGGTTTCGGGTTCTCTCCTCCCTCCTGTGGCTTTGGGGTGGGTTTGGGGTTCTCCCTTCTGGGCTTTGGGGTGGATTTGGGGTTCTCTCTCCTCCCTGNCACATCGGGGACACCTCTGCCCCATTGGGGACACCTCTGTCCCATTGGGGACACCCCTGTCACATCGGGGACACCTCTGCCCCATTGGGGACACCCCTGTCACAGCAGGGACCTCCTTGTCCCATTTGTGGCTCCCCCTGTCCCCCCCATTGTTTGGGGTCCCTGTCCTGTCCCCACACCCCGGGGGTTCCCAGCCCCATGGCCTGGCCTGAGCTGCAGGAATTCCCCTTGAAGTGAAACATTTCCCTGAACAAATTTAAAATTCAAATTTAAAACATTTAAATTTTAAAAATCCAAACTGGTGAAGGGTGTTTGAGCAGCACCAGGGCAGAAACTGCAGTGGTTGTTGTCTCTTTTGGGGGCAATTCAGGCAATTTGAATTTAGAATGTAAAAATAAGCAATAAATGTAATTTTTAAAGGGCTTTGGGGGGGGTTGGTTGTGGGGTTTTTTTGGTTAGGGTTTTTGTAGGGTTTTGTGTTGTCTTTGGTTTTGTTTTATGGGGGTTTTTTTGTGCTTTTTTTGCTGTTTTTGTTTTTGTTTTCTCTTTTGTTGTGGTTTGAGTTTTTTGGTGGTTATTTTTTGCTTTTTGTTGTTGTTGTTGTTAGTTTTGGGGTTTTTTTGTGGTTTTCTTTTGTTTTGTTTTGCTTTTCAGGGGTTTTTTAAGGTTTTTTTCTGTTGGTTTTTTTTTTTTTAATTTTTAAATTGCCCAGGAAGCAGAATCCTCCCTGCCCAGTGCCAGAGCAGCAGGGGCTGATCCTGTGCTGCTCCTCCTCATCCTCCTCCTCTCCCAGTTCATCCCCCACGGATTCCCAGTTTATCCTACACAGCTCATCCTGGGGCGGACTTGGAGCTCTCTCTCCTCCCTGCCAGGGTTTGGGGTGGGTTTGGGGCTCTCTCCTGCCTGCTGAGGATTTGGGGTGTTCATAGCTCATCCCCCAGGGATTCCCAGCTCATCCCAAGGATTCCCAGCCCCACCTCCTCGGTTCCCTGTCCTTCCCCGGCCCCGGGGGTTCCGTTATCCCGGGATGCCCGGGAGGGTTTGGGATCCTCCCCTGGCCCGGCCCGGCCAATGAGCCCTGGCGGGAGCAGGTGGAGCCGGCGTTATCCCAGAAAACCTGCCACAAATCCAGGGAAACCTAAAACCTGTCCTTTATCCAGGGAAACCTGTCCTTTATCCAGAGAAACCTGTCCTTTATCCAGGGAAAACCTGACACACCCAGGGAAAAATCTGCCAGTTTTTGAAGGAAAATCTGCCACTCATCCAGGGAAAATCTGCCCTTTATCCCAGGAAAATCTGCCCTTTATCCTGGGAAACCTGTCCTTTACCCCAGAGAAACCTGCCCTTTATCCAGGGTAAATCTGCCACTCACACATGGAAAATTCTCCACTTATTCAGGGAAAATCTACCACTTTCCAGGGAAAATCTGCCACTTTTCCAGGGAAACCTTGCCCTTTATCCTGGGAAAATCTGTCACTTACCCAGGGAAAAATCTGCCACTTTTCCATGGAAAATTTGCCAATTTTCCAGGGAAAAGTTGCCACTTTTCCAGGGAAAATCTGACACTTTTCTGGGGAAAATCTGCCCCTCATACATGGCAAATCTGCCACTTTTCCAAGGAAAATCTGCCACTCATCCAGGGAAAACCTGACACTTTTCCAGGGAAAACCTACCACTTATCTGGGGAAAATCTGCCACTCATCCAGGGAAAATCTGCCACTCATACATGGAAAATCTGCTCTTTATCCCAGGAAAAAACCTGGCACTTACCCAGGGAAAACCTAACACATCCAGGGAAAATCTGCCACTTTTCCAGGGAAAATCTGCTGCTTATCCAGGGAAAATTTGCCACTTTTCCAGGGAAAAATTGACAGTTTTCCTGGGGAAATCTGCCACTCATCCAGGGAAAACCTGCCCTTTAATCCAGGGAAAATCTGCCACTTATCCCAGGGAAAATCTGCTGCTTATCCAGGGAAAACCTGCCATTTATGCAGGGTAAATTTGCCACTTTTCCAAGGAAAATTTGCCAGTTTTCCAGGAAAAACCTGCCCTTTAATCCAGGGAAAATCTGCCACTTCCCAGGGAAAAATCTGCTCCTTATCCAGGGAAAATTTGCCACTTTTCCAGGGAAAACCTGCCCTTTATCCAGGGTAAATCTGCCACTCACACATGGAAAATTCTTCACTCATCCAGGGAAAATCTGCAGCTTATCCAGGGAAAACCTGCCACTTTTCCAGGGAAAAATCTGCCAGTTTTTGAAGGAAAATCTGCCACTCATCCAGGGAAAACCTGCCCTTTATCCAGGGAAAATCTGCCACTTCCCAGGGAAAAATCTGCTCCTTATCCAGGGAAAACTTGCCACTTATCCAGGGAAAATTTGCCAGTTTTCCTGGGAAAATCTACCACTTATCTGGGGAAAATCTGCCACTTCCAGGGGAAAGCCTGCCACTTTTCCAGGGAAAAATTGACAGTTTTCCTGGGGAAATCTGCCACTCATTCAGGGAAAATCTGCCACTCATACATGGAAAATCTGCCCTTTATCCCAGGAAAAAACCTGGCACTTACCCAGGGAAAACCTAACACATCCAGGGAAAATCTGCCACTTATCCCAGGGAAAATCTGTTGCTTATCCAGGGAAAACCTGCCAGTTATCCAGGGAAAATCTGTTGCTTATCCAGGGAAAATCTGCCACTTATCCAGGGAAAATTTGCCATTTATCCAGGGTAAATTTGCCACTTTTCCAGGGAATATTTGCCAGTTTTCCTGGGAAAATCTGCCACTTCCAGGGGAAAACCTGCCACTTTTCCAGGGAAAACCTGCCCTTTATCCAGGGTAAATCTGCCACTCACACATGGAATATTCTCCACTTATCCAGGGAAAATCTGCTGCTTATCCAGGGAAAACCTGACACTTTTCCAGGGAAAATCTGTCACTTATCCAGGGAAAATCTGTCACTTATCCAGGGAAAATTTGCCATTTATCCAGGATAAATTTGCCACTTTTCCAGGGAAAATTTCTCAGTTTTCCTGGGAAAATCTGTCATTCACCCAGAGAAACTCTGCCCCTTCCCAGCCAGGCCTGCCTCATCCTCCTGCCCTGCTCCTGACTCCAGGGTGTGCCTGGGAATGCCGAGAGCCAGGRATGGGGCTGGAGCCCTGCTGGGCACCCCAGCCCTGCTGCTGCTCACTGTTGGGGTCCCTGGAGCCCCCCGAGCCCCCCAGGCCGCTCCCCCTGTCCCCACAGCCAGCCTGGAGAAGCCGAGGTTGGAATGGCATCGGGGGCCTGCCGTGGAGCCACAAAAGCCATGGAATTCAGAGTTCAGGCTCCAAAATCCGCCTGACCCCCGGCCCTGAGGCGGGAAAGGAGCTGAGGCCAGGGTCGGGAGGGGCTGGTCCCAAACTGGGGACAGGAGGGGACAGGAGGGGACAGGAGGGGACAGGGCTGGGAGCCCAGCTGGGCGATGCTTTGGGGACAATCCCGGCAGCCAGGGCAGGGCTCTGCCCTCCCTGCTGGGGTTCGGGGCTCTCTCCTCCCTCCCAGGGCTTTGGGGTGGGTTCGGGGTCCTGTCCTCCCTCCCCATGGTTTGGGGTTCTCCTTTCCAGGGTTTGGGGTGGATTTGGGACACTCTCTCTTCCCTGNGCCTGGTTTAATTTTAACTCCTGCTTTAAGGCCTGGTCTTGGCAGCTGGCAGAGCCCTGGGGCTGGGCTTGGGTGGGACAGCAGCTCCCAGGGTGGGAGGGCTGCAGCTCCTGCAGCTCCTGCAACCCCTGCAGCTCCTGCAACCCCTGCAGCTCCTGCAGCTCTGGTGTCTCCTGCAACCCCTGCAGCTCCCTGCAATTCCCTGCAGCCCCCAGAGCCCCTGCAGCCCCTGCAGCCCCAGCCCCTCACAGGCGGTGCAGGGAAGGTTCCCCCAGCCCCAGGCAGCTGGAGCAGGGCATCCCCTGATCCCCCAGTGCCAGCAGCTCTGCCCTCCTGCCAGGGCTCACACGGGGATGGGCGAGCAGGGCCAGCCTGGCCTCGGCCCCAGGGGCAAAGCTGGGCACAAAGCAGGGGCTGAGGCTGGGGCAGCCTGAGCCCAGCTGGGGGGGCTGAGGGGCTGAGGGATGGGATGGGGATGGGGCTGGGAATGGGGCTGGGGATGGGAATGGGGAATGGGAATGGGGATGGGATGGGAATGGGAATGGGGAATGGGGATGGGGCTGGGATGGGAATGGGCATGGGAATGGGATGGGAATGGGGCTGGGATGGGAATGGGGATGGGGATGAGAATGGGGCTGGGGATGGGGCTGAGATAAGGCTGGGATGGAGCTGGGATGGGATAAGGCTGGGATAAGACTGGTATAAGGCACTGGGGCTCGTTCCAGGCAGCACCAGAGCTGCCCTCTCCAGAGCTGCCCTCCCCAGAGCTGCCCTCTCCAGAGCTGCCCTCTCCAGAGCTGCCCTCCCCAGAGCTGCCCTCCCCTGGCTCGAGGCTCCTGCCCAGCCCGGGGCACTGAGGGGGCTCAGGCTGGGGACAAAGCCCAGCCCAGGGGACAGAACCAGCCTGGCTGCCCTGCACACACAGGGATGGGGCTGCTGGGGACAGGGAGGCACATGGCTGGGGACAGGTGACAGGGACACATCTCAGCTCCTGCTCTGGCCCTGCTCAGCCCTGTGCAGAGGGAACTGCCCTGGGGATGGGAGACCAGGAGGAAAAGGGAGGGAAAGGGAGCCGGGTGCAGCTGTGCCTCTGCAGCCACCCCTTAATTAACGACCTAATTAASCATGCTCACACAGAATCACTGAGGTTGGAAAAGMCCTTTAAAGTCACCAAATCCAACCACTGCCACACTCACCCTCGTGTCCCCAAGTGCCACCCCACCCAGGACACCACAGGAGCTCGGAGCTTTACCATTGAACAACGTTTTTTTTTTTTTTTTCTTTTTTCCTTTTTTTAAAGATCTCCCAGGAGGGTCAGGGTCAGTGGTGTGAGTGCTGTGCCGGGGTGGCAGTGTCCCCGGGCTGTCCCCAGGTCACTGCATGTAGGCGTAGCGCCAGTCCCCCAGCGGCACRTGCGTCTCCTTGATGGCCTGAGGGGACGTCCAGCGCAGCAGGTAGTGGGGACCCCCGGGCTTGTCATTGGTGCCTGCGGGGACAGCACAGAGCCATGGTGACACCAGCAGGGTGGCAGGGGACAGCACAGAGCCACGTGACACCGAAGCAGGGTGGCCAGGGACACGAACAGAGCATGGTTGAACACCAAGCAGGGTGGCAGGGACACGCACAGAGCCCATGGTGACACCAGGAGGGGTGTGCAGGGGACAAAGCACAGAGCCATGGCTGACACCAGCAGGGTGGAGCAGGGACAAGCGGAGGGGACACAGAGGGATGGGAGGACCATGGAGGGACATGGAGGGACAGGAGGGAAACAGGCAACACAGACGATGCGGACATGGAGGGACACAAGGGGACAGAAGGGACCTGGAGAGGACACAGAAGGACAGGAAGGGACACGAGGAGGGGAAACAGGGAGGGACATGGGAGGATGGGGACATGAGAGGGACACAAAGCGGACACACAGAGTGAATAGAAGGGACATGGCAGGACACCGGGGTACCAGGAGGGACACAAGAAGGGGACAAAGGCAGGGATGGGAGGCGACACAGAGGAATAGAAAAGGGACATGGAAGGGGAACATGAGGGGGTACAGAAGGGACAAGAGGACAGGGAGGGATGGGAGGACACAGAAGGGCGACAGGAGGTACATGGGGAGGGGCAGGGAGACACAGAGGGACACGAGATGTGGGACATGGAGGCGACACCCAGGGCACCAGAAAGGGGACAGGACAAGAGGGACTAAGGAAGGGACATGACATGGAGGGAATGGCAGGCGACACAGAGATACAAGGGACACAGCACAGGAGGGGACACAGAGAGATGGGAGGGACATGGAGGGGATGGGGAAGGAACACAGAGGGGACACAGGGGACACGAGGGATGGGAGGTGACACTGACAACAGAGGATGGGGACATGGAGGGACAAGGAGCAGCAGGAGGGACACAGGGGACAAAGGGATGGAGGGAGGAAGGGACAGGCGGAGGGACGGGGACAAAGGAGGGACAGGCGGATGCAGCAGGGATCATGGAGGATGGAAGGACATCGGAGGGACACAGGAACAGGACATGGAAGGACATGGAGGATTGGCAGGGACAGTGACACAGATAGACAGAAGGACAATGGAAGGGACACCGAAGAGAATGGGGAAGCAAGCTGAAGGACATGGAGGACAGGGACACGGAAGCTACAGGCAGGGACAACAGGGGGGGACACAGGGGGGATCACAGGGGGGACACAGAACGGGGGAGCTGGCCAGCAGCCCTGGTGTCACCCTGAGATGCGGGCGCGCTCCGAATGGGAGAGCTGCTGGCCAGACCTATCGGCCCCGTGGATTTGTCGTTGATGTTAGACGTTGCCGGCGGCCGTGGCGCAGCAACCCGCAGGGAGACTCCTCGATGGCTAGCCTGCCAGGAACGAGACAGGGACAGCCTGAGCACTAGCGGCCGGGGTGATGGAATAGACGCCACCAAAAAAAGCTGCATCAGAGAGGGAGGGGCCCCTCCACAGGGGTCTGTGCCCCTCCAGAGGGGTTTGGGTCATCTCCACGAGGAGTTTTGGACTTGAGAATTATGCGCGCAAAGGAGTTTGCTCTCCGATCCTACCAGTGGGGTCTGTGCCACCTCCGAGGGGTTTGTCCGTCTCTCTACGAGGAGTTTGGGTCCCTCCAGAGGGATTGGTGTCACTCCAGAGGGGGGGTCTGTGGCCACAAACCTCCAGAGGGGTTTGGGTGCCCCTCCAAGGGGTCTGTGCCACCTCCAGAGGGTTTGGTGCCAGCCTCCAGAGGGGTCTGTGCCACCTCCAGAGGGGGTTTGCAATCTCCTCTCCAGAGGGTTTGTGGCCCCCTCCATCGGGGTTTGTCTCATCCTTCAAGAGGGATGTTGGTCCCCTTCACAGGGGTTTTGGTCCCTTCTGCTCAGCAAGAGTTTCCCTGCCCTCAGGGTTTCACACACGCACACAGGACTCAAAGTAATGCCGGGCCGCACTTTTCCCCTAACCCCCGACCGACGCGCTATTGTTCCCCCCTCCCCCGGCCCAGTACCTCTGCTTTGGTTTTTTTTTTTTCCCCTCTGTTTTCCATTTCAAATGGGTTATGAAACAAGGTTGTTCTCCCTCATTATCCAGAGGAGCTTTGGCTGTCTCACCCTGCATGTCCCAGGCCAGGCTGGAAGGTTTGGAGTCTCCTGGGGCCACTGGGAGTTGCCCTGTCAGCTCTAAGGCTTCCTCCAGCCCAAACAAAAGCCCAGAATTCTGTGACAATTTTTGGGTCATTCTCCTGAGGTGACACCAGCGGGATTCACCCTCCCAGGCTCCCAACAAATAATACCTCTTTTGGGATAATTTTCCTCACTTGAAAAAAAAAAAAAACAAGCTGGTTTTTTGGGCTAAGAAAACCAAAAAACGAACTAAGATTGAGCTTGCAAAACCGAGTCCCCTTTTCCTCCTCCAGGAGGAGCAGCTAAAAGCAATGCAGAGGGAAGGGAAGGGGAATAAAGGTGTGCGCGTAGCGATGCGAAAGAGCAAAGCAGTTTAGAATGAAAAAAAAAAAAT
>NDFG01000162.1:148749-168265 GCA_002167245.1 Sporophila hypoxantha
CCCTGGGCACAGCCCCTTCATGGGCACAGCTCCTCCCTGGGCACAGCTCCTTCCCTGGGCACAGCTCCTTCCCTGGGCACAGCCTCTCCCTGGGCACAGCTCCCCCCTGGGCACAGCTCATGGGCACAGCTCCTTCCCTGGGCACAGCTCCTCCATGGGCACAGCTCCTTCCTGGGCACAGCTCCTCATTGGGCACAGCTCCCCCATGGGCACAGCTCCCCCATGGGCACAGCCCCTTCATGGGCACAGCCCCTCCATGGGCACAGCCCTTCCCTGGGCACAGCCCTTCCCTGGGCACAGCTCCTCCCTGGGCACAGCTCCCCCATGGGCACAGCTCTTCCCTGGGCACAGCATTGCAGCAGCCTGGCCTGCTCTGATCCCAAGGAAATCCCATTGCCAGGACTGACTGCTGCCCCTCTCCAGGGCCCAACCCCTGTGGGGACAGGAACTCTGGGGCTCTAAGTAACACTCCCCCATTAAGCATTGTTCTCACTGGGGCTGTAATTAACACTCCCCCATTAAGCACTGTTCTCACTGGGGCTGTAATTAACACTCCCCCCTTAAGCATTGTTTTCACTGGGGCTCTAATTATCACTCCCCCATTAGGCAGCGCTGTCTCCTCACTGTAATTCCAGGTGCCCCTGCTGCTGATTGCCCAGGCACTGCTGTGTCCTGCTGCCTCCTGCCCCAGCCCAGGGCAAGGATCCCTCCCCTGCAGCATCCGGGGGAATTCACTGCCATGGGATGTCCCCAGGTGTCACYCAGAGCTGCCAGCAGGCTTTGTCCCGTCCCAGCAGGGCTCACCCGCTCTGGGGTGAGCTCATCCCCAGATCCCCCAAAGCCAAGGGGGTCCCTGGGGTCCTGGGCACCTCCCTGCCCAGAAATCCTCCCAGCTCCATGGTGGCTTCACCCTCTCCTCGTCCCTCCACTCCTTCAAATGTTTCACCCAAATGTGGCTTTAAATGTGATGTGATGTTCCCAAATGAAAAGCTCCCCAGCCTCTTTGGGGCCAGCAGGAAATCTGAGCCTGATTAGCAAAAAGAGCTGAGGACAATTTGTTGGGGTTTTTTTCTTTCCCAGTACAACACTAAATTAATTATTGCTGGCCCAAATTCACCAGGTTATTACAGCCTCTCCCCAAAATCCACCCTGCAGAGGCAGGAGCTYCTGTGCTCCATGGGCTGGCACACAAATGGCAATGTGCAGAAATGCTTTTTACCACTACTTTTTTTTTAATATATATT
This sequence comes from Sporophila hypoxantha, assembly GCA_002167245.1. NCBI lineage: Eukaryota > Metazoa > Chordata > Aves > Passeriformes > Thraupidae > Sporophila > Sporophila hypoxantha. Next base: position 149,994 of record NDFG01000162.1, read on the forward strand.
TTTTCAGACTTTCTGGGCTCTCCTGTCTGCCAGTTCAGAGCTAAGTGGCAGAGCCATGGCCATCCTTGCCCCTAACACACCCCCTGCACCCAGAAGTGTCATCCCAGAGGAATGTGAGCAGCTCCAAACTGGTTACACTTTCATGTCCTGACAGCACCCCGAGCCCAGGCAGGAATCAAACCCTGCTGTGTTAATTCCCAGATCCCAACCCCAGCTGGGAAGGAAAAGACCCCTTGGTTCAGAGCAAAACCCCMGGAGGGCAGGTTTGGGCAGTTTGTGCTTTTCCAGCACTTCCTCCACCACAYTGGAAATGCAGACACTGGGGGGTTTAATTAGGTTTAATTAAAGCCTAAATGCTGATTGGGTCAAGGGGTGCAACAGCCCCACGGGGGCTCAGCTCCCTCCTCGTGTCGTAGACATCTTTTTCACTAAAATCCTTTCTTTAGGATTTTTCCTGCTGAAGCTGAGAAGTTCAGCAACAAGATGTAAACAATGGATTGTCTGCTGCTGTGGAATGCAGCAGGTGGATCTGTGATTGGTCTGAGATAGATGTTTTGGTTCAGTGACCAGTCAGAGCAGAACTGGCTCTCGGAGTTTGTCAAGGCCAGCTCGTGTGTTAGCATTCTTTACTTTTCTTAGCTTAGCAGCTTCTGGGAACTCTCCTTTCTTTTTCTTTTTAGTATAGTATATGTATATATCATAACATAATAAATCAAGCCTTCTGATCTGGAGTCAAAGATCTACGTCTCTTCCTTCATCCCAAAAACCCTTGTGACACCGTCACATCCTTGCCCACCCCAGCCCAGCTGAACCTGAGGGCTGGCATCCCTGTCCCAACCTTTCCTTGCACCGTCCTGTCCTCCTGCCCTGTCCCCTTGTCCCTCTGTCCTGCCACCCTGCCCTGTCTCCCTACCCTGTCCCTGTGTCCTGCCACCCTCCACCTCTGTCCTGCCCTCTTGTCTCCCTGCCCTGTCCCCCTGCCCTGCCACCCTGCCCCCCTGTCCTGTGACCCTGCCCTGTCCTTCTGTCCCCTGTCCCATCCTCCTCTTCTGCCCCCCATCCCCATGCCCTGTCCCCTCGTCCTGCCCTCTTGTCCTGTGACCCTGCCCTGTCCCCCTGCCCTCTGTCTTGTCCCCTTGTCCCCCTGTCCTGTCCCCTGTCCCACCCCCCTGTCCTGCCCATTGTTGCCCTGTCCTGTCCCCCTGCCCTGTCCCTGTGTCCTGCTCCCTGCCCTGTGTCCTCCTGTCCCATCCCCATGCCGTCCCCCTGCCCTCTGTCCTGTCCCCTGTCTTGTCCCCTTGTCCCCCTGTCCTGTCCCCTGTCCTGCCCATTGTTGCCCTGTCCTGTCCCCCTGCCCTGTCCCCCTGTTTCTGTCCTCGTCCCTGCCACCGTCCCTCTGTCTGTGACCCTGCCCTGCCTCCCTCGTCCCTGCCCCTGTCCCTGCCCCTGTCCCAGCACTCACATCAGCGCCGGAGCCCCCGCCAGGTTGCCCCCGATGGCCGTGAAGTTGAAGGGGACACGGCACGCCACAAACCCTGCAGGGACACAGGGACAGGGACATGGGACCCTGCTGTCCCCCCAGGTGAGACCCGGGACACGGGGCCGCAGCTCCACCTCCAGCCCCCGGTAGACCATGGAGTTGGTGCTGATGTCCACGGCTCAGGGGCTGGCTTGCTCCAGCTCCAGCGCGTACTGCGCAGTTGAAGCGGAAGAAGTCGATGAGCTCGGACAGCGCGGTCGATCTCGGCCTGGATCACGGTCCTTGGCCTGCAGGGACAGGGAGGGATGCAGCAATGGGCGTGGGGGATGTGGCAATGGTGCAACGGGGGATGGCTAGCAATAGGGGCATTGGGGGATGCGGGTGGGCAGGATGGCAATGGCATGGGGGATGCAGCAAGTGGGGCATGGGGGAATGGGGGTGGCAATGGGGCATTGGGGGAAATGCAGCAATGGGGCATGGGGGATGCAGGCAATAGGGCATAGGGGTGCAGCAGTGGGTGTGTGGAATGGCATGGGCAGCGGGAATGGGTCAGGGGATGCAGCCAATGGGGCATGGGGGTAGGCGCAATGGGGCATGATGTGGGCAAATGGTGCAAATGGGGGATTGCAGGCAGAGGACTGGGGATGGGGCATGGGGGATGCAGCAATGGGGCATGGGAATGGGGGATGCCAGCAATGGGGCACGCGGGGGATGCAGCAATGGTGCAGTGCTGGGATGTGGGTGCCCCTCTCTATGGAATCAGGCACACCCCCAATGAGGGGAAGGAAATAATGTATCTTGACTCCATTGATATCAGAAAGGCTAATTAATTACTTTATTACATACGCTATATTACATCAAACTGATCTGGAAGCAACTCCAACTCTGACACACTGTCCTGAATCTCGTGAACTGTCACCCAACAGTCCCGTGACACACCCACACTACCTGGCCCTGACAGGCCAAGGAAAAACACCATCACTGTGGGAAATAATCTCCATATTGAATTCTACTTTGGCACAAACAACAGGCACAGCAAATGGAAAGAATTGTTTTCCTTTCTCTGGGGTTCAGAGAAGTGAAGCCCAGAAATATTCTTGGGAAGAATTGTGCCTTGCTGTTCTCTGTGAGGAGAAATGTGGCGACACCGTCCGGAGGGCCTCCCTGCACTCCTCACACTGATCCTGCTCCCAGGAGCAGCAAGGAGTGGGATCAGCCTGGATCCCCTCACAGAGCCACCTCCAGCCATTCCCACTGCCAAAAACCACCCTGGCAGCCCCTCTGCTCAGCCAGCTTCTCCAGAACCCTGCTCAGGCTGGAAATGGGGGTGGTGTATTCTATTCCCATCTGTTGGAGGTGGGGCAAAAACCCACAGATAACTGCTCAAGGAACAGAAGAGAGMTGCTCCACAGACAGGAACAGAACACACACTCCCATTTCCAACCTAAGACACAGGGATGAGCTGGGAGCATTCCCAGCTCCCTCTCCCATCCACGGGAGGTCTGAGGGATATTCAGGATATTCTGTTCATTGGACAGTTTTCTTTATCTCTCCCACAGCCAATCCTCCCTCCAGGAGATCTCTGCTGTCCATGGCCACTGAGTGTCCCTGCAGGGCTGATCCAATTCCAGCATCCCATGGGGAGATGCTGCGCCCAGGGGAGGGGCCAAGCATTCCTACCTGGATCCAATCTGAGCCTGGAACAGCACAGCAGCCTTTGCCCCCTGCACTGCCAGAGGAGCAGCTTTCTGCTGCCCTGCATTGCCAGAGGGAGCCCAGGCCCATCTCCAGCAGCCCTGGAGCTGCAGAGGAAAACTCCCCCCTTGTGCAGGATCCCTGCTGCAGCAGAAGCACAGCTGGCACTGCAGGAGGGCTGAGCCCCCATGGGATGGGGCTGTGCCACAGGGTGTCAGGTCAGATTCTGACTCTGACAATAGTTTTTTTTTGTTTTATTGTTGGGGTTTTTTTTGTACTATTACATYTGTATTTTTAATTTTCCTAGTAAGGAACTGTTATTCCTGCTCCCACATCTTTGCCTGAGAGCCTTTTAATTTCAAAATTATAACARTTCAGAGGGGGAGGGGGTTTCCATTTTCCATTTCAGGGGAGGCTCCTGCCTTCCTCAGCACACACCTGGCTCTCCAAACCAAGCCCATGCCTACCTGCCCCACCATGGTCTTGGCCAGCACTTCAGCTCGCCGCGGGCCGCTCAGCATGTCGGCCGCCTTCAGGAAGATCTGAGCCCGGTCCTGCACAGGCTTCAGGTCCCACTCCTTCCTGGCTGCCAAGGCGGCGTTAATGGCTTTGTTAATGAGCTCCTGTGGAGGCAAAGGGGAAAAGGCAGCAAGGAGGAGCCTCTCCAGGTTCCTGCCCTGTCGCTACAGGACATGACAGAACACAAGCGCACACCGCTGTTCTCAAGGTGAAGAAAAAAGCGAAGTTTGTTTTCTGACTCTAACATTTATAGTTTTTTAAGAGTGACAGTGGATTGGAGAGTGACAGTGCCAACCTCTCCAATGACACTGGACAGACTAACAGTCTATCAACTTTTTCTTCTTCTATAAAGGAATGTAAAACAATGAGTTATTTACAGGAAGTGTGTGAGAAAGTTTGCGACAAGAAYGTCAACATCAGAAGGCTTAGAAAATCTTAAAAAACCAGAACAACCCTGCCCACCACCAGGTCACAGGGTGAGGGGTCACCCACCCCAGGCACTGATCACTGGTGCCATCACAACCCCGAGTCTGCAGCTTCTGGTGGGTTAGTTCCAGGATCCCTGGGGCTCGGAAAGGCTCCTGGAGCCTCCCTGCTCACAAAATGCACTGCACTTGCTAAACCAAGTGCTGCTGCTTCCCCAAAAAACCAGCCAGGAAGAGGGGGGACAGAGAGTGCACTCACCTTGCTGGCATAGCAGTACTTGGCCACCTTGTGTGCATGGTTAAAGGGCTGGGAAGAGAAGAAGAGGCTCTGTAGGAACCAGTCCCAGGGTCCTGCTGCAGGGACCCCCTGCTCTGCTCTCCCCCATTCAGTGAGACCCCCCTGACTCACCGAGGGCTGGTACCTCACCGTGGGGGTCCACACCTCCTCCCCCCCGATGACACACGGGATGTCCTCGGTCTTGTCCTTCAGGTCAGCCAGGGCCTGGCAGAGAGGAGAGCGTGGTGGGAGCAGCTCCCAGCCCCTCCAGCTGCCCTCCATCCCCCTCCCCACGGGCACAGGGAACTGGGAACAGGCTCCAGGCATGGGCTGCCCACAGGGAAGGAGCAGGAGCTGGGCAGGATGGGGTTGTCACACCAGGGAGAGCCTGGGGCTGCCCTGCAGCACCTGCAGCACAGCCCAGGGCCCTCCCAGCCCCAAAACCCCCCAAATCCTGGCACTGGTACCTTCTGGAGCGCCGCTCGCTCAGGGCTCCCCGGCTTGAACTCCAGGATGGGCTCGTTGGTCACCTGGATGGCCGGGCGGTGCTGCCATCTCCGCCTGCGACAGGGCAGGAAGGAACCGCTGCAATTCTGCCCTTCCCTCCTTCCCCAGCATCGGGGCACAGCTCAGCCCCGGGGACACCTCCATGCCGGGGACACTTCAATCACAGGAGACACCTCCAAGCTCCGTGGGGACATCTCAATCCCTGGGGACACCTCGACCCGGGGACACTTCAATTCTCAGGGCACATCTCAGTCCCTGGGGGACACCACGGTGACCCGGGGACACTTCAATCACAGGGACACATCTCAGTCCCTGGGGGGACACCTCGAATGCCAGGGGACACCTCCATCCGAGGAACAGCTCAATCCACGAGCTGGCCCCCCCAAACCAGCCCCTGCCCATCCCTCCGCTGGATTGGTGATGCCAGAGCCGATTGAAGGCCCGGCCCTCGCCCCCACCCAGAGCCCTTCTCTCGCTCAGTGGCCAATTCAAAAAGAGCTGGGGACAGGGCATTTAAAAGGAACGAGGCACAGGAGTGGATTTTTAAGGGAACGAGTGCACAGGAGGGATTTTTTAAAGGAACGAGCATGCAGATCCCGGGCTGCTCCAACACCCCCCACGCTCCGCGGCTCCTGGCGAAGTCCAGGGGGCAAAAGCCCGGACGGGCACCTCTGAGCTGCCCGGAGGTCACCGGACCTTGGCACTGCCCAGCCCCAGGAACGGGTTACCATCGTCCAAGATCAGCGATTAATGCCCGGACAAAAGGGGGAAATGGGAGAAAAAGGGAGGGAAAACGAGAAGGAAAGGGGGAAAACGAGGGAAAGGGGGAAAACGAGGGGGAAAAGGGGGAAACGAGGGGGAAAAGGGGGAAAAACGAGGGGAAAAGGGGAAACGAGGGGTGAAAGGGGAAACGATGGGGGGAAAGGGGAAAAACAAGGGGGTAAAGGGGGTAAAAACGAGAAGGGAAAAGGGGGAAACGAGGGGAAAAGCGGGGAAACGGAGGGGGAAAGGGGAGAGAAAACGGACGGGAAAAGGGGGAAACGAGGGAAATGGGGACGAAACGAGGGAAAAGGGGGAAACAAAGAGCAAACAAGGAGAAAAGGAGAAGACAAGGGAGAAAAGGGGGAAAGCAAGGGGGGTAAAGGAGGAAAACACAAGGAAGCAGCGGAAAACAGGTGAAAACAAGGGTAAAAGGGAAAACAAGGGGTAAACTGTGGAAAGCGGGTGGGAAAGGAGAAAACAAAGGGAAAAAACGAGGGAAACAAGGGCAGAAAAAGGAGGAAGGAGGGGGGAACAAGGRGAACTGAGGGCTGGCAGTGCCCGCAGCTGGCAGCGGGAGAGTTCCCAGGGATGGCAGGAGCAGGAGCGGAGCCCGAGCCCGCCCCACGCGTGGGGACGGTGCGGGAAGGGGGCAAGGGAAGGGAAGGGAAGGGAAGGGAAGGGAAGGGAAGGGAAGGGAAGGGAAGGGAAGAGCCCGCACTCACCCGCAGCCCCTCAGCGCCCGCAGCCGCCGCCACATCCCGGCCCCGCCGCGCTCCCGGCCCGCGGCCGCCACCACCCACMGCGCGGGGGGAGGGAGGGGCGGGGAGGAGACGCAACCATCGATTAATTAATAAATTAATAAACGCCCGGGGACGGCGGTCTGGAGGGGCGGCCCCGCGCCCGCCTCTCGCTGTGTGTGAGGGTGCGGGCCCTGTCCCCCTCCCCCGCCCGCGGGGTGCCCGTGGGGTGTCCCCAGCGGCGCGTCCCCCCCCCCCGCGCGGGGATGGTTGCGGCCGGAGCGGGGGGCGGTGGCGCGCGCGGCACGTGGGAGGGGCGGGGCGCGGGAAGGAGCCAAAAATCATTTAAAAAAGGGAAATTCGGGAAAAACAACAACAAAAGCGGCCCGAGGAGAGGCAGCGGCTGGGACTGCGCCCGGAGCGCAGCGGGTCCGAGCCGCCCGAGAGGACCTGGGCGGGGAGAAAGAGAAAAGCAACCGAGAATCCCTTGGGAACTGAGGATTACCCAAAAAAGGGGTGATTTTAACCCAAAGTGGGGGCCTGGCTGGGGCACAAAGSTGGGAGGAGGCTGAGGTGTGCAGGGGGTACTTTAATTTCCAAGCAGAGCCATGTTTCAAGAGCTGCAGCTGAAGGATCCTAATTTTGAGGGGAGCTGGGGCTATTTTATGCCCCCAAATCACCTGGGCTGGGCGGATTTTCAGTAATGAGGATGCTCCCTCCCTCCCCAGACCCAAATCCTTCTGCTGTGGAGGCGTTTTCCACCCCAAGAATGAACACGCGGAGCCGTTCAACCAGGAGTTTGGTATTTATTTTATAGYTTTTTGTGGTTTTCATCGTCACCAGAGACCGACTGGGACCTGTTCCGTGGGCAGCTCCCGGCCCTGGGGTCCGGCACCGGGCTGAGCCCCGGCCCGGCAGGACGGAGGGTGGGCTGGGCTGGACACGGGCCGGACACCACCTGGACACGGGCTGGACACCAGCACACCTGGGAGGGGGACGGTGGGGTCAGTTTTGGCACTAAAAAAAGGAAAACGGAGCAAATCCKCCGAGCTCAGAGGAGATGGGGTGGTTCTGGCTCTGGCTGAGGATGTTCTCAGGGCTCCTCCTGCCGTGGATTGGATTCTCGAAGCGTTTCGTGGTCCCAAATCCACTGGTGGTGTCCAATTCCAGCCCCAGGGCCGSGAGCTGGGTCATCCTCCGGCCTTTCCCCACCTGGGGTCATCATCAGTCCAGTCCTTTCTGTTAAAATGAGCTAATATACAGAATATAAAGCACAGTATTTACACGGGGACGGTAACCAGGGGCGTTCCCACACCATCAGTAGTTCATTGTCACGGGGATAAAAGAAASTCTCAGGTGACCTAAAGAGGAACCGACAAGAAGTGACACAGCAGGAGGGAAGAGGCATCAATAGCCCCGCTCGAACACGATAAATAATAAATAATCTTTTTTGGCAGAAGGTCGCTACATTTACTTTAACCACAGGAAGGTGTTTTAGGGACTGGCTTGTGAGGTTTTTGGTGAAGCCAGGTTACACAAAGGAGTGTGTTTGGTGACTGAGGTTGGACCGCCCTCAAACCCTCTCCAATCRAACACAAATTTGGGGTTTTGGGGGWGGCAGTCTGGGCAGCTCCACCGGGTTTGTGGCACCGTGGTGCTCTGGGCTGTGCTGCCACAGAGACGACACCGGTTTGAAGCCACCCCAGGGGTTGTTTTAGGCATTAACATCATCATTTCCCAAAAACGGGAGCTGGCCAGACCCMCAAGCACCCCCTGGCCGAGTGCTTCACTGTTGGAGTGCCTCAGATTAGGGGGCAATGGTGATTGATTTCTGCAATCAAATACCCACATTTAAACACGATTTGTTGCTCCTTCAAAAGAGAAGCTTTGAAAGGCTCCTGCAAAGGCAGAAGGGTCTGAGGACACTGAACTGACACAAAAACAGGAGGGAAGGCTCAGGTGTTTGCTCAGTGCTSTGCCAAGGGCCTGGCCAAGCCCTGAGTGTTCCCTGTGCAGGGAGAGGGGCTGGGATCCCATTCCCACCGAGAATTCCCAGGCAGTGCCCCCAGCTCCCCTCTGCCCTTATTCCCACCAGGACACCGCCTGCTGCCTCCTTGGTAATTTTGTTTCTTGGTTAAAATCACAGGGACACAAATTACATCCCACYAAAAACCCTAAAATCCAGGTTTGGGTGGCAGCCCCAGAGGCAGAGAGCTCCAAAAGCTGTGTGCTCCCCTGCAGCCGAGCAGAAGGACAAAAACCCCAAAAGTCCTGAGGCCAAGGGTGGGAAATCCTCACTGGGGTGTCTGAATTTAGCCAGGATAAATCACTGCTTAAACACTCAGCTCTAAAGTGAAGCACTCGAAGGTGAAACCTCCCAGCTCTGCAGCTCTTCCAACACAAACATCCTTCCCCTGTTCCCAGAGCCAAGGGAAACACCAGGAACAGCTCTGGGAGCACCCACGGCCCTTCCACAGCCAGCTCGTGTTTTTGCTGGCAGGAATGATCATGGAAAGGAAAATTAATATAATCTCACTTTAGAAGCAGCTCTGGATGCRTATTCAGGCACGATTCCCATCTGTTGTTCTGTTTTGTTGAGTTAATCCCAATTTCATCAGGTACAAATTTAATTTTTTATTATCCAGGCAGAGTTTAACCCCTGTCCTGCCAGGAGGTCCTGACCCTTTCCAGGAGCATCCTCCCMGTCAGGGGAAGGGAGTAAAATCACAGGAAAGGGAATAAAATCACAGCAACAATTCTGCRGAGGCAGAAGAGATGCTGGAGCTGCAGCCTCCCCCTGTGAGTGCTCCACAGCCAAACCTGTCCTGGTTATTCCCACATTGACTCCTGGAACCATCAGAGAATTTGGGGGTCCCATCAGAGCAGGAGAGACTTTACAAGGGAACAGTTGCATCTGCCAACAGAAATCTGTTTGCACTTTAAAAACCTCTGATAAAAATAGAATATATACTGTGTTTTTATAAATAGATTACACATTTAGCTTAGATGAATTTCAYTACATTCCCCCCCAAACTTTTTTTTTAAAAGAATTTTGCTTTTTTTCCTTGTGTGAACTAAGATGATCATCACTAAGTCTTTGAAAAACATGTTTGTACCACGTGATTCTTTAAAACATTTGTACCACATTATTCTTTGGACATTTTTGAACAACATGCATCCACAAACTGCCATTTGTTTACTGAAAACATTTTTGTACAAACCCAGTTTAGGAATTTGATCTATTATTACACTGCTAGCGAGCAAAAAAATTTGCTTCCTTGAAATCCCCTTTTAAAAAATGAGAAACRATGAGGAGGATTTTCTGACTGTAAATCTAAAAAAGTGTCAATATGACACCGCATTAAGAATAGAAAACAAAAATAAAGTATTTACAGCTTTACAAAGGAAAAAAGAAAGAGGTCATCAAAATCATTTCCAGCATTTTTACAATTAAATTCCTTTTTTTTTTTTCTTTTTTTTTTTCTCTGGCAAGCTTTGATCTGGTGCCACACACACGGAGCAGGAGCAGCAGCACGGCTGGACTYGGAACCAACGACCTCCCAGGAACCCCCAAGGACCAACCCCAGCTGCCCCAAAGGGCTGGCCCAGCCTGAATGAAAATAAACCCCGACCCGGGGATGAAAACACCTTTTCTGCTTTAGAAATGGATTACATGTGGTTACAGAAAGACACCGACACCCACGGGAACCTCCGCTGTCCTACACACCCCCGTGCACGGGAGTTCTACACCCTCTGCTACACCCACATCCCCCTCAGCACCCTCTGTGGGTGGCCTTTGCCCACCCCACACCCCAATTCCAGCTGTTGGAATTCCCTCAGCACCCTCTGTGCTGCTCCTGCCCACCCCACACCCCCATTCCTGCTGGGAATTCCCTCAGCACCCTCTGTGGCTGCTCCTGCCCACCCCACACCCCAATTCCTGCTTGGGAATTCCCTCAAGCACCTCTGTGGCTGCTCCTGCCCACCCCCACACCCAATTCCTGCTTGGGAATTCCCACTGTGGGTCCTTCTGCCCATAACCACACCCCAATTCCTGATATGGGAATTCCCATTGTGGTGCTCCTCCCCACCCTACATCCCAATTCCAGCTGTGGGAATTCCCTCAGCACCCACTGTGGGTTCTCCTTCCCACCCTACACCCCAATTCCTGATATGGGAATTCCCACTGTGGGTGCTCCTGCCCACCCCACACCCCAATTCCTGTTGTAGGAATTCCCTCAGCACCCTCTGTGGCTGCTCCTGCCCACCCACACCTCAATTCCTGCTTGAGAATTCCCACTGTGGGTGCTCCTGCCCACCCCACACCCCAATTCCAGCTGTGGGAATTCCCTCAGCACCCACTGTGGGTGCCCTGCCACCCTACACCCCAATTCCTGATATGGGAATTCCCACTGAGGGTGCTCCTGCCCATTACACACCCCAATTCCTGTTGTAGGAATTCCTCAGCACCCACTGTGGGTGCTCCTGCCCACCCTACACCCCAATTCCTGATTATGGGGAATTCCCACTGTGGCTGCTCCTGCCCACCCACACCCCAATTCCTGCTTGGAATTCCCACTGTGGGTGCTCCTGCCCACCCCACACCCCAATTCCTGTTGTAGGAATTCCCTCAGCACCCACTGTGGCTGCTCCTGCCCACCCCACACTCCAGTTCCAGCTGTGGAATTCCCTGCCCTCAGCACAAAACCATCTCGTGCCTTTGGGAACACTCAGCCTYTTTCCTACTGGGACACTCACAGTTTTAACAAAAAATAACAAACCCAGAGCAGAAGGGCAGCACAGCCCCGACAGCTGCTGGGGCTGAGGGGCCAGGAGCATTTCGGGGTGAGGGGCCCAGGGGCAGGGCCGGGAGGGGACAGCCAGGGGCAGGGCCGGGAGGGGACAGCCAGGGGCAGGGCCGGGAGCATTCCTGGGTGAGGGCAGAAACAGGGGCAGCCTCTGGGAGGGCAGAGCTGGGGCAGCTCCGGGAGAGTTCCTGGGATGAGAGGAGCCAGGGGCAGCTCTGGGAAGGGACAGCCAGGCGCAGCTCCAGGAGAGTTCCTGGGATGAGAGGAGCCAGGGGCAGTTCTAGGAGCCTTCCCAGAAGGAAGGGAGCCAAGGGCAGCTCCGGGAGCGTTCATGGGTGAGAGGAGCCAGGGGCAGCTCCAGGAGAATTCCCGGGGTGAGGGCAGAGCCAGGGGCAGCTCTGGGAGCCGCTCCCGGCAGGAAGAAGCCAGGAAAGGAGCAGGAAAGGAGCCGGGGCAGGCTCCAGGAGCTGATTCACTGTGCTGAGCAATGCCTGCCCCAGCCACTGAAGCATCACAGACATCCAGACTTGGCAGACGCTTCCTCAGCCTCAGGAGAGGCTCCTCGGGAGCAGCTGAAGTTCAAAACCCTTCAAAACCCTTCGAATTGCAGATTTCAAACATGCAGTCCCAGCCCAAAAAAAAACCCAAATCCCCACCCTACCCACCCCCCCAGCTTGCAGCCCTAGTGAACATCACACTTAACCACTGTGGCCGCCTAAGAAATAACAGGAATGAGCACTTTGGAATGAGGTTTCTCTTCCAGAGAAAAGTTATTTACAGGACAGACCAGGCTTTGGAAAGCCCCTCACCCCAGGAGCCAAGGAGTTGTCACCTACTCTGCACTGAGCATTGCCACCAGTAAGGACACCACAGGAATATCCTTGGATCCACCACAGGAATATCCTTGGGCTTGGACAGAAGCCATCAGCTGTGGCTCTGCACTCTGTGGATGCTGATGGATCAGCCTGGTCCCTCCTTCCCAGCCTGGAAAACTCAGGGAGCTCCTCTGACCCACGTGGCCTCAAAGCTGCTCCGTGTCCAGGCAGGAGATGAGCTGCCAGCCAGGCAGCAGCACAGGAGGGGAATCACTCCTGTGCCCACAGCTCCCCCAGGAACACCCCAGGCCCTGCCCCTCTCCATGGCCATGCCAGACTGAGGGGTTCCAGCCAGGAATGAGCCATTTTCCAGGACACCCATGCTCTCCATGGAACAGAGCAGCAGGATCTGCACTGGCTGCTTGCTTGCAGTGCAGCTCCAGAGATCCAGAGGCTTGGGAACAGCACTCTGGAAGCTCACAGGAGTGAGCTTTGCCTTTCCCTAACACTGAGAGGCTGCAGAAATCAGGATTTTCCCTGTCCAGCCCTAGCACTGCTCCTGCACAGCATTTCCTGGCAGGCAAAGCAAACACATTTGGAATTTACTCTGAGTTCCAACCACTGCTTAACCCCACAGCTGGCTTTGGGCAGTACCAACTACGCTCTCAATCTTGGTTTAAAAACAAACATGAAGTTATTGGCTGAGGTTTATACCCTGTTTTTACCTGGCTGAGGTGCTACAATTCCCATTCTAAGCATGAAGASCTTGGTGGGGCTGGAGTTTCCTCAGCCACCACCGTGTGATCTGTCTTTGATGCTGCTTCTCCTGGGTAAAAATGCAGAAAGATGGGCAAAGCCAAGGTCTTGCCACTTTCTCACAGAGAAAGCACGTGGCTGTTCCTCCCCAGTTCYAGGGCAGCAGCACTTTGGGATTCAGTTTCCTATGCCCTAAAAAGGATGACAGCATTTCCCAGTGCTCAGCTTGCCCCAAGAACAGTGGTCAGGAGCTCTCCCAAAGTCCTGTCTCCAGCCTACACCTMGGTCAGTTTATCCTGATGCTTCACCTACACRTCATGGAAGCAGCATAAAATGGAGTTATCTCTCTGTCTGCAAAGGAAAATCTGCAAACACTAAAAAATAAAACCCTGAAAAAAGACACAAACCAGGGCTGACTCCCCTCYTAACCCAACCACTGGAAACAAAGGCATTGTGATACAACATTCCACCTCAAAAGAAGCTCTACAGACATCTAAGTGTGCAAATGTGGGTTTAGCTTTCCTTTTCCCAAGGGATAACTGTAGCCCAGCAGGGACCAAACATTCCATATAAATAAGGCGAGCTTTTTTTTTGTTTTTGCATAGTAGTTACTCAGTGATAGTCCCCCCCCAGCGACCCCTCCTGTGCCCCCCTGCTTTGCCACCGAGCTGAGTCCTGCTCCTCCAGGTCCTGGAGTCCAGAAGAMACCTTGGACACATCCCAAAGGCTCCCTCACCCCAAAAGGTGGGATGGAGAAAACCCTCTGAATTTTGCTACAAGCTGTCTCCAAACCTGCTGTTATTTTTAAACATTTGCAGTTCAATTTGGAGGCAATTCTTTTTTTTTTTTTTTTCTTGTGCCAGACATTTGTAATTGCACCACAATTGTCTTGGTTTTGCTGCTCTTTTTGCCAATGTTGCTTTTGCCAATCAGTGCAGCAGCTCAATAAAACCAGCAGCTTATTGAAGTACCCAGAGCCTCTGCAGCACCATCCTCTGCTGCCAACCAGCTTTGGTTGTTTGTGGTTTTTTTTTTTAAATAATATATTTTATAAAAACACCTGCTATTAATAYTCCACTGGAGCTCAAAGTGGCTCAGCTTGGGGCAAAGGCACAATTAAAACACCGTGTTTTCCTACAGGACTCTGCATTTATGGTTTGTAGAACAATAGAAATGTACAGCACCAATCCTTGGCTGGGAGGGGATGCGTGTAGGAATGAGTCCTCAGAGTCCCTCTGCAGGGGCTCTCGARTCTTTCACCTTTCCCCCAGCAATTGGTTTGGAATTTTTCTTCTCTCTCCATCTCCCCCTTGACTGGAATGCTCCTGCTTGCTATCAGCTGACCATGGGCTCCACGTCCGTCTCTCTGTCCAAATCATCCTGAATTTCATCTGTGTTTCCTGAGTCACTGCTGGCTACAGAGCTGGGGGATGGAGAATTCCTGCAGGGAAACACAGGGAAAGGTGCAGCAAAAAAGTCARATATCCATGACTGAAGGAAGAAAAAAAAAGTCTTACAAGAAAACAGTCACTTTCCCTTCCCAATACTATTAAAAAAACCCTTTAWTAACATTAAACATTGGAATTTCCCCAAGCTATTCAAAAACCCCTTCAATAACATTAAACTTTGAGTTTACAGGAAATATCAGTAGAAAAATCAAGGTGCCACCCCAGCCATGCCCAGCTCAAACACAGAGGCTGTCCCAGGTTTACTGATGGGGAAATGGAGAGCAAAGACTCTCAGCATCCCTAATACCCAGAGCCCTGAAAATTGAAAGTTTATCATCTTGTTCTACCGGGGTTGAGCAAGAGATAAGAGAAATCCCTCATAGTGTAAGGTTCTTAACACATGAGAAGATTAAAAAACAAGTTCTTCATGTAAGTCCAGAGTCGAGATTTAATTTGGGGTTTTAAGAGYTCTAAATCTGAGATGTTAAAGACTGGAAGTCCAGCTGAGCTGGAGCTCCCTGTGCTGAGGAGCAGCTGCTGAACCCTTGGGGCTGTTCCAAGGAACAGGACCCCACACTGCCCCTTCCAGGGCTGAGCTGGGACACAAGATTCTCCAAGGGACAAGGCCATCAAGTGACAGTGTTGTCTTTAGCCCAAGCTGGAAGGAATTGATGCTTTTAAGTTTTAGCTTTAATATTTCTCAGATTCTGTGCTGCATTTGTGTGTAACTCTGAACTTYATAAAGAGTGTTAGCAAGTTCTCCTCACAGTTTAGTCAGACAAAACAATCCTTTTCYAGCCCCACAACCAAGGGGAACCATTGCAGCTTCAGGCCCAAAAAGTGTAAACAAAAGTGAATTGGGGGAAGAAACTGGGAGACTGTGACTTCATTACCTGAAGCTGTAATTGGACAATTAACCCACAATATGCAAATAGACTAAACTTATAAAAGTGTGAAAACTGATCCCCCATGGTCCATCCTGGGTGTAGCCATGGCCAGGCTCTTGCCCTGCCCAAGGTGTATCTTTGMAGGCCTTTTAATGAATCCCTACTTTATTCCTGTAACAGTGTCCAGCCTCTGCTCTAGGTGCCCTCTCCAGCATCAGACCCAGGATGGATGTGCTGGTTTTCAGCTTCTTTTTCTACCTCTGTTGAGGTCAGGATGGAAGGCACTGGAGCTGACAGTTTGTGTYCAGATTWAGGTGTTTATTATTTCTCATCAGTGTTACAGTCTCACAGCAGTGAGTTCTGCAGTTCTTCACCAACAAGGCACTAAAKGGCCAACAATCTTTTGCTGCAAGGTCTTTTAAGGCTAAACTGTCCAAGTAAGAAATTACACCTGAATTATTTTTACTCTTAACCCAATAATTGATCCCTCAAAGTCTGCAATGCAGACTTTTCTGTCCAGTTACAAAATATCACTGAAACCCATGGAGAAGAAGGAAGAAGGTGAAGAAGAAGGTGAAGAAGAAGGTAAAGAAGGTGAAGAAGGTGAAGAAGGTGAAGAAGGTGAAGAAGGGCAAGAAGGGCAAGAAGGGCAAGAAGGGCAAGAAGGGCAAGAAGGGCAAGAAGAAGGAGTAGCCTCTGTTCTAAAACCTCCATCTTGCTCTATATTTATTACTATACTCTAAAACCCCAAACTCTAGGTTTTCCACCCTGTGATATTACACACTTCTAATCAACTCTAATCAACCACAATCCCAGTTCTATCAATCAATCTGCAAGCTTCTCCAGGGCCTCAGGTCAATGCAGTGTTCTGCTGGGGGTCAGTGCCTGGCAGCACAGAAGGGCTGAAATTCTCAGCCCTGTGCAGAGCTGCAGCAGGAGGGAGCAGGAAGGAGCTGCTGGGGCAGCAGAGGAGCCCTCACCTGTCAGCTGAGCCCTTGATGAGCCTCCTGCAGGTTTCCATCTGCACGTCCAGGCCCCGTTTCATGCTGCACATCTCCATGTACTCGTGCAGGTGCCGGTTCATGTCGCTCTTGGCTGTGGCCAGCTCCAGCTGAAGGGCAAAGAATCAGCTTCAGGGCAGCAGCAATCCCACTTTTCCTGCACTTCTTTCCTTTTCCTGCACTCTTCACRCTGCCTCAGCTGCCCAGAGCCCACCCAAACACCCCACAGTGCCCATTTCACTCACTGCTCCTGACTGCCAATGCACCCATGAGCCCAGGAAGGGCAATCCCAGCTCCACASYGGCTCTGAACAGCCCTGGTTTTGCTTTTTATTAAAACTTTTCTGTTTCTAACATTACCACAAAAGCCATCCTGCTGATTTTATGCCTTCTAAAGTAGCTGAACTATCTTAAGTGTAATATAACTCTCCAAAAGCTTATAAGACCTAGCTCAAAAAAAAMCATATATCACCCTGGAGGGCTTTTCCTGCTCTTGGCACCTTGTCATTAATGAAAGCAGCTCCAGGCAGGACAGAGATTTTGAGAAGCTCCAGCTGCTGTTTCTGGCCACCTGTGAGGCCACATCCTGGGAAGCATTTCCCAGGGTGAGGGTGGGCACGCAGAACAAAGGGGGGAAAAGACAAATAGTGTGCTTTATTCCCTTTGTTCTGCAGGTTCTCTCTCCACCAGCCTCAGATTTATGCTCAGTGCTGAAGTATGGAGCAATAACAGCCCAGAGAATGGCATTTAGAAAAATCCCCAGGGCACACCAGAAGGAAATGCCTTTGCATTGTTGGATATATGGACATTCCTGCTTCCCTCTGGGACACCCCAGAGCACAGCCCTGTGCAGTGTCCATCCATCAGGAACAACTCCCCTTCCTCACCTCTATCTGCCCTATTGTCTCCTGGTACTCCTTGTCTCTCGTTTTGAAGAAAGACTCTGTCTCGTGGATCAAGTTTCCCAGGTTTTCTTCCTACAGGGGAGAGAAGGACACAAAAAATCAGCAAGGAAATAAAGGAATTCAGGAGAGAACTGAAGATTTTATTTAACCTCCCTGGAAATGCAGGTTATTGTGTTCCTTCCTGCACTGATTTTTTAAAGACACTGTTTCACAGACTAGGAATATTCTTCTTCAGTCTGGAATGCCAGGAAAACACATTTCTGTGCCATGACCACAGCTCTGGACACACAAAGGCGAGGTCTGATCAAGGCTYCAGCAATTAAACCCATGCACCTGCTGCATTCCAAAGCACCAACCCCCTGGATTTTCCTGAGCYTTTCACAGCCTGATCTCACTTGGACAGACTGGAATTGCTCTCCAGCCATGAAACTTTTAATTTGCCCTGCATTGACCATGCTGTTACTCCCAGCTTTGCACTGGAATTCTCATTTTCCAGTTCCATATCATCACTCTCCAGTGCATGCACGGATTCCCACTGGAATTCCTGCACTGCTGGATAAAGCAGGAACAAATGCTGTCCCACAGGAAAGCTCCTCCTTTGGACTGACAGCACAGTCTGGGCTCCCAAACACACAGAGCTGCTTGGTGCTGCYCAAAAAGGCACCACAGTGTCACTGTTCCCTCTTTGGAGCCTTCAACCACCTCCTTTTTCCATTAAAAAATGATCCTCAATTTAGCMCAACTGCACCAATGAGTGTTAATGGGGTTTCCATGCTCTGGCCACATGTGTGGCAGATTTGCAGAGCTCATTGCTGGTACCCACACCAGGCTATSCAGCCTGGAGTTACAAGAATCATCCCTCTGATCCTTTTATATACAGAAGAGCTTTAAGGAGGAAGGTCACAAAAGAAGGTGGYGAGGGCAGCGTGTAAGAACTTGAGAGGAATAAAACCCACGGAAGGAAGATTCAGGCATGTAAAGCACATGTTAAAGAGCAGGCACAGCCRGAGCAGTCTTTATTCTGAACCTCCATCTACAAGCCAAATCTACCCTTTCCTTGTATAATTTTCATTTAGAAGGATTTAAGCTTCTTAAAATCTTTAGAGTTTCCCCGCGCGGGGCCTGGGCTCAGCGCTATTGCTGTGCTTAGCCAGGCACGCCCGGCTATGCAAATCAGCTGTCATTAATTCCTGCACGAGGCTGCTCGTTATCACCCTGCCACTCTCCCTCTCCTCGTTATCACCCTGCCACT
>NDFG01000162.1:203062-226860 GCA_002167245.1 Sporophila hypoxantha
GGGTTTTGGGGGTCCCCACCTGTGTTTTGAGGCTCCCAGGATGGAATTTGGGGACATTTGGGGGTGTTTGAGAAGGATTTTGAGGGGTTTTGGGGATCCCAGGAGATCCCAGGCTGGGGTTAGGGGATATTTGGGGGTATCTGGGGGTATTTGGGGGTATTTGAGAAGGATTTTGGGGGGTTTTGGGGGTCCCCACCTGCGTTTTGAGGCTCCCAGGAGGTTTGGGGGTTCCAGGGTGGGGTTAGGGGATATTTTGGGGTGTTTTAGGTGTATTTTGGGGGGGTTTGGGGGGTCCCCACCTGCGTTTTGAGGCTCCCAGGATGGAATTTGGGGATATTTGGGGGTGTTTGAGAAGGATTCTGGGGGGTTTTGGGGGTCCCAGGAGATCCCAGGCTGGGGTTAGGGGATATTTGGGGATATTTGGGGGTATTTGAGAAGGATTTTGGGGGGTTTTTGGGGTCCCCACCTGCGTTTGTTTTGAGGCTCCCAAGGTGGAATTTAGGAATATTTGGAAGTATTTGAAGGGATTTGAGGAGTATTTTGGGGGGTTTTGGGGGTCCCCACCTGCGTTTTGAGGCTCCCAGGATGGAATTTGGGGATATTTGGGGGGGTTTGAGAAGGATTTTGGGGGTCCCAGGAGATCCCAGGTTGGGGTTAGGGGATAGCTGGGGGTATTTGTGGATATGTGGGGATATTTGAGGAGTATTTTGGGAGGGTTTTGGGGGTCCCCACCTGTGTTTTGAGGCTCCCAGGANGGGTTTTGGGGGTCCCCACCTGTGTTTTGAGGCTCCCAGGAGGTCTGGAGGTCTCAGGGTGGGGTATGGGGATATTTTGGGGTGTTTTAGGAGTGTTTTGGGAGGTTGGGGGTCCCTACCCTGGCCCTGATGGCAGAAGGGGACACAAGGCACACCTCCAGCCCCCTCCCTGAACTGCTCAGACAGCACCACGTGCTCAGAGTCCCTCCTGGGCTGCTCCAAACTTCCTTCCTGGGAGGAATGTGGTTTGGGGTAAAGCTTTGGTTTGGGATAAAGCTTCAGGCACAATAAACTCCAGTTCTTCCAGTGTGGGARCCTGGACTTTGCAGCAACAGCTGACAACACCAGCATTCCTGACATCTAYAAATTGTTGTCCACTGATCTTCCAGACACATCCACCACTCCCATTTGCCTGCAGCCCGACTGAAAAACATCCCAAAAAACCTGAGATGTTTGTATCCACCCCAAGCTGAGCTTTCAGTTCAAATTCTATCCAGCCAAGCAGCAGCAAACTCCAGAAATCAAATATTCAGCCCAAGATGCAGAACAGGCTCCTGGTTTTGACTCTTGTTCGTTGCATTTTCCCTCTTTTGCAGCAACCCAGAAGAGCAAAACCAGTTTGTATTTTTTATATTCTCTGTAGTTCCTCCCACTGGAGGGAGGAGCAGAGGTCCGATCATTTCATCTGAACTTCCCCAAAAGCTCCTGGCCTGTGCCACGCTGCCAGCTCMGAGGCTGCAGGCTCAGGCTGCTGTCAGGAGCAGTTTCTCAGGGGTACTCACAGCTGGTTGAACATCCTCTTCATCTCATCCGTGATGTTGAGGGAGCAGCTGACCTCATCGTCCGAGAAGCGCCCGTTGTTGTCGGCGTCCTGCTCCGACAGCTCCTCGTCCGACGGCAGCTTCCTCTCCTTCTTCTTGGAAGCCACCTGGGGGCAGAGAGAGCGCTGAGTGCAGGGCTGGGGAGGGGAGCTGGGGTGCAGGGAGAGGAGAGGGGYGAGGGCYGAGGGGCTGGGGCTGATCCCGGGATGCCCTGCCCGGCCTGAGCAGCGCGCACGGAGCACAGGAAGCAGGAGAGCGAAGCGAGCTGCGGGGGCTGCCAGAGCTCTGGGGACASTCACTGAGCCAGCCTGGCACTGCCAGGGGCCATGCACAGCCTGGGAGGAGCCAGGGAAAGGCTGGGATGAGCCAGGGCAAAGCAGAAGGGGCAGCAGTGCCCGGGCAGAGGCAGAGGTGACAGAACTCTCCCTCTCCTGCCACCACCACAGGTGTGGCCTCCAGCAGAACCCCAGCAAGGAACAGACAGGAAACCTTTCCAGAGAGCCTTTATTCCAGGGAGGGAACTTCCAGAGAGGAACTTCCAGGGAGGAATTTCCAGGGAGATTTCCAGGGAGGACCTTTACTTCCAGAGAGGAATTTCCAGGGAGGAATTCCCAGGGAGGGAGATTTCCAGGGAGCCGTTATTCCAGGATTGGAATTTCCAGAGAACCTTTGTTCCAGGGAATAAATTTCCCACCCCAGCAGCAGCAGCAGACTGAGGATCCTCAGCACACAAGAAGGGTTGGCTGAGCCATGGAAAAGCCTGAAAAGCCCCCAAGAAATGAAGTTCAGGGAACTCAAGGGACAGCCCTGCAAGGGGCACAGAGGGAACACACAGGATGCTCCCAGATCCCAGAGGGATGAGAACACACAGAATGGTCCCAGAGGATCCCAGAGGGATGAGAACACACAGAATGGTCCCAGAGGATCCCAAAGGGTTGGGAACACACAGAATGATCCCAGAGGGCTGGTAACACACAGAATGCTCCCAGAGGATCCCAGAGGGCTGGGAACACACAGAATGCTCCCAGAGGGATGAGAACACACAGAATGATCCCAGATCCCAGAGGGCTGGGAACACACAGAATGCTCCCAGATCCCAGAAGGCTGGGAACACACAGGATGCTCCCAGATCCCAGAAGGCTGGGAACACACAGGATGCTCCCAGACCCCAGAGGGCTGGGAACACACAGAATGGTCCCAGAGGATCCCAAAGGGTTGGGAACACACAGAATGATCCCAGAGGGATGAGAACACACAGAATGATCCCAGATCCCAGAGGGATGGGAACATACAGGATGCACAGCTGGTGCCAGAACCTCAAACACACAATCCACTCCCACCCTACAGCAGTTTTCCCTCTCCTTGGCACACAGACCATCCCTTGCTGGCCTTGTTCTCCTGGTCATTTTAACCCCTGCAGGCCTGAGCAGGAGTGTGCTCTGCAGTCACCTCTGAGCACAAASACTCAGCAATTCTCCTCAGACACAAGGAGGAGGCCCTGGCACCACACAGTGGCTCAACTTGCCAGAGAAATAATTCTCCTCTGAGGAGGTYTGAGTCTTTTGGGGAACACAAGGGGAAAAAACCATCAAACATTTCACAGCTTCACCAGCAGAGCCCACAAGGATCTTTTACAGTGTTTCTGACAGCACTTGGCACACTGTGTGCTATCACTACACACAGAAAAGCATCAGATTTACTGAAAGCCTGAGCAGGAYACATTTAGATGGAAGCAGAAGGAAGGTGGGTTAACCAGAGCTGAAACTGCAGTTGTGACAAGACCAGCTGCACTGGGAGTGACAGCCTTGATCCAGCAGAGCTGTCACTGCTCGCTTYTGGAGCAAATTAAAGGACTTTCCTTCCAGCTCCAAGGAAAGCAACTGGAGCAGCCAGAGCTCACCATCACAGAAATGTTATTTCTGGCCACAGAGCTCGAGCCAGWAATAAGAACATGCAGATGACAGTTCCACGAGCTTAAAACCTGTCACTTGTGAAGGGAACAAATGGGAGGGAGGAATGATACAAACCTAGACCCTGTAACACTGCTTTGTTTCCCTGCATTCAGTACAGACTAACATCAGACTCACAGCACAGCTTAAAGATCATCCTGGCACTCCTTTTTTTGTCCAGCTCTCTGCACTTTGTGCTCCTGGTGCTGCAGCAGCTCCTGCAGCAGAGCTACCCTGACAGACAGCGGGGGAAACACRGCTACAGAGAGAGAGTTCAAGAAAAGGCAAATGACCTGGACCACACTGCTCAGCACTGCTCCCTCCTGCCCTGCCCTATGGAAAATTCAGGGCCTAATCACCTGGAAAATCTTGGAAACGTCTTCCGAGTTGCGCTGCTGCGCGACATCGCACAGCTTGGCCGTGATATCGATTCGGCGGCAGATGTCCATGTCCACCTTCATGGCCTTTTCTTGGATCTTTGTGTCCAGGTCTGTCATGGGCTGCAGGAAGGACAGCAGGGATTATCTTCTATTATTAGACAGTTCAGGCAAGAAGAGATACCCCACAGTATCTCTGGAACCCCAGTGCTAAAGCTCACACCCTGTTCAGAGCAGAGCACGGGCAGTGCCCCGGGCAGAGAGCAGTGACAGAACTCTCCCTCTCCTGCCACCACCAGCACAGAACCCCAGCAAGGAACAGACAGGAAACCTTTCCAGAGAGCCTTTATTCCAGGGAGGAATTTCCAGAGCCTTTATTCCATGGAGGAATTTCCAGAGAACCTTCGTTCCAGGGAATAAATTTCCCACCGGGGCAGTCTGAGGACTCCACAGCTCACCCCTGATTCTAACAAAGTTCCAACTCAGAGGGATTTGCCACTGAAAAAAAACCTGCACCCACCCCAGAACAACTGCTCAGTGTGGCAAGGGGAGCCTCGGTGGGTCAGGAACAGGGAGGGACAATGCAATGCCCAGRGAAGCTGAGGCTGCCCCAGCCCTGGAAGTGCTCAAGCTGGGCTTGSAGCACCCTGGGACAGTGGAAGGAGTCCCTGCCCAGGCCAGGGGCTGGGGCTGGATTGTCCTGAAGGTCCCTTCCATCCCAAACCATTCTGGGATTCCATAAATAACACTTTAAAAATGGAGAGCACCCTCTGTGTAGCAGAGCAGAGTGAAATGTAAATCTGGGTGAGGATGCAACACTTCCCTTCTTGCAGACACAAAAGTTGTGCCAGCACAGAGAAGCTGCTGAAAAACCAGAATCCAGGCTCCACAGCAGCTGCACACAGAGCATGGGACCAGCAAATTGTGACTGGATCCAAAGAGATCCATGAAAACCTTGGCACAGAGAACACTCCTCACTGGCACCAACCTGGCTTCCAGCCCAGCTAAAGTTCTGCATGAAAATTTCTGTGTGAAAATACTGCCTGGTAGTAGCTCTAATTTCTGAGATCCTCCCACTCAGACAGAAATCTGGCTCCTTATGAAGGAAGAAACATTAAAAAAACCCCCAAAGCATATTTTCCATCCTAGCTGAGACTTGCTCTCCTGGACAGTTCCACTCCTAAGCAATGCTTCCACCTGGGACACAAAAGTGCAAAAACCCTTTGCAGACCATTCTCAAACAATAAATCCCCTTTCTAAGAGAAAACTTTGGGMTTTTTGTTGGTTTGATTTGCTTTTTCCCACCATTTTTAGTTTTAAATGATTACAGAGACTTCTCCAGCCCCTGTGAACAACAACGTTTAGAGTTTGAGACTTTTTTGGTTTAATTTTTTACACAGACTTTTCTCCAGGCCCTGTGAACAACCTTTAGAGTTTGAGTTTTTTTTGGTTTAAATTTTTACACAGACTCTTTTCCAGTCCCTGTGAACCACCTTTAGAGTTTGAGATTTTTTTGGTTTAAATTTTTACACAGACTCTTCTCCAGTCCCTGTGAAGCACCTTTAGAGTTTGAGGTTTTATGGTTTAATTTTTTACACAGTCTTCTCCAGCCTCTGTGAATCACCATTGGAGATTTGTGTTTTCCAGACACTCTGAGGAAAATAAATCTCTCAACACTGACACMATCTCACTTGCTGAGCTGCTGATCCTTATCTGCAGGAAGGAAAGAGCCACGTGCCAACATTTTGCACTTCTCTATTCTAAATATTTGCCCAGTGAGGCTCACAAAGTGAGCGCTCCCAGTGCTTTCCTTGGGTTCCCTCATCCCTCAGAGCCAGCCCAGAGCACTTTCCCTGAGCCCAGAGGATGTTTGCCTGCAGCAGCACCTCCCTCTCTGCACACACAGCAGCTCCTGGTGAATGGAGTCAGGCCCCAGCCCCAGCAGCCTCTCCCCTCCAGGCTCGAACCCAGCACAGCCACCCTTGATTAACCACAGAAGGACACACAGCTAATTGCCAAATTTCCCATGAGCAGATCTAGTGGCCCTGAGAGAATGGATTTGACACCTGGGAGCGGGTTCTGCAGGTTTCTGTGAAGTCAGGAGAAGGCTGTTGTGTGCAAAAATTACAGAATAAATCAGCGTAACAAGGTTTATTCCTCAGACAAATGGCTTCAGCACTACCTCAGACTTACTGAGAAAGGCACCTTAATATTCACCTGGCTTATCTTCCCAGATATCTGCATGAACTCACTTCTAAATAAAAGAATTTTATCCACTCAGAGCCTAAAAGATCCTCTGGCTTTGAAGAGAGCTCAGTATCTAATGAGACATGAGAAATTCCTGAGAAAACAAGACTTTTTTGTTTTGTTTTGTTTTTAAAGCCATGAGGTTGAACCAGCCCTGGAAGCAAAGCCAATACTGAACCAGGATTCATCTTTTCAGAGTTCATTARGGGAGATGGGAAACAYTTATTYYCCCCTGKGAGKGTGGGCAGGCCTGGCAGAGGTGCCCAGGGMAGCTGTGGCTGCCCCTGGATCCCTGGCAGTGCCCAAGGCCAGGGCCTGGAGCAGCCTGGGACAGGGGAAGGTGTCCCTGCCATGGCAGGGCTGGAACAGGATGATCTTTGAGCTCCTTCCAASCCGAACCAGTCCATGATTCCATACAATGTGCTCCTTTAGGAACAGGATTTGTTTGCATGGCTCCAGGCAAAGTCCCCGTGCCAGCAGCTCCTGGAGCTGCCCAGGGCTGAGCCTGCTCCCCAGGCTGGGACTTTTCCAGCCCTTTTCTCCCAGCAGCTGTGGGGAAGGGAGGGAGGGCAGAGTCCTGGTTATGGGTAAGCAGCAGTTAATGCATCTCCACACAGACCAGACAGGAAGCAGGGGAGGGGGATCTGTCTGATGCATTCGATCCCAGCAGCCATCACTAATTACACAGCAGCACTCGCTAATTACACAGCAGCACTCGCTAATCACCTGGCTGTGGGTGAAGCCATGTGCAGGACACACTCCCACAGAGGGCCCTCTGTACTTACATCACTCATCAGACCCTTAAAGACCACCAGCTCTGCCTTCAGCCTCTCAATCTTCTCATTCAGCTCCTCCTGGAGAGCTTCTGCTTCCTGGGCCTCCTGCAAGGGAAACACCCAGGAGTGAGAGCCCAGCCCTGCTCCCCACTCAGCCTCAGCAGGCTGGTTAAAAAGGGGGTTAGAATGGAACTTCATTCTTTAATGAATGGAATTGTTACCCTCTGTTGCAAATTCCACTCCCTCCTCCCACTTTGTCACAAACTTTGTCACAAACTTCGTCATTTCCTGCTCCAGCTTCCCAGCATTAGCACTGGCCTCTACAGCAGCACAGCTGCTCTAGCCAGAGGGCAAATTTTTAATTAAAAGACAAACAAAATGCTGAGCAGCATGAGGAGAGCTGCAGAAAGTCCTGCACCTTTCACCCCACACTGCCCAAAGCTCACCTCTCTCAGGGTCTCCACCATGGATTCCAGGCTCATCCTTCTCGTCAGCTCCTCTTCCCATCTGGAAGACAAGAGGTGCAAAGTGTCAATTACAGAGAAAAGTGGTTTTTCCCCTCAGAATGACAAGTTCTGATGGCTGTGGGAGGAAATGTGACTGTTAGTGGAAATGCAGAGCAGATGGTGTCCCTCAGACAGAACAGGGAGTCTGTGGAAGGAAAGCTGTCTCCACTTTCATGGGACCAGCWTTCCTCCAGCAGAACCAGGGGATCACAGAGCTTTGGGCTGGGAGGGAGCTCCAAGATCCCATTCCAGGGATCCATTCCCTCAAAGATCACCTTCCACTGTCCCAGGGTGCTCCAGCCTGGCCTTGGACACTGCCAGGGATCCAGGGCAGCCTCTGGGCAGCCTGTGCCAGCCCCACCCTCACAGGAACAATTCCTTCCTCATTTCTAACCTACATTTCCCCTCTTTCAGTTCATTTGACATTTGGCTGCAAACGAGGTGGGAAGTTTTTGGTCCAGAAAGAATCAGGGAAGTTATGTCAATCAAAAATGTTACAATTTCCCACTTCAGTCCCAGCAGTCCATGTGTTTCTGTGCCTTCTGTATCCAAATCCTCACTGATCTCCATGCCCCAGCCACTTCCCAGCCCTCCAGCTGCCAGGAGAACACTCCAGCAATCCCCAAGTGCTGGGTGCCCACCCTCAGTACTGGGGGTGCCAGGGAAGGAGACAGAGCTGAAATTGTTTCATTAAAGCTCACACAGTGGCTGAGGTCATTATGGGGCTCTGAGCAGCCTGGTCTGTGGAAGGGAGTGAAACAAAATGACTTTAAGGCTGCTTYCAACCCAAATCCTTCTGGGGTCCTACAATTGTTTTTCTAATTGTATTTTATACTGTATTGTATTGTATTGTATATTGTATTGTATTTTATATTGTATTTTTATATTGCATTGTATTGTTTGTTTTAATTCTGTTTTTAAGCACTGAAACCCTTTACAGCAAACCCCAAATCTGACAATTTTAACTGGAAACATTCTGGAAAAACGCTGATACACATCCACAGACATGGGCATGGTTTGRGTCTGGCAGGAGAGGGAAAGCCAAGCGTGTGCCCCTCTTAGAACACTGGTGCCACCCCAGAGCTGCCTCTGTCTGTTGGGACAACAGGAATTACCCTCCTGGAAAAGAAACTTTGGATRCCACAAATCAGAAAGAATCCTGTGAACAGACTCTCCACGTGCCATCACAACCAYTCCTGCTGCTACCTCAACACTCCTCAGAGCTCAGCTGGAACTGTGAGGCCAGAAATCAAAGAAAACACAGTGGTTAAATCCACCAAGATGCAGAGATTCAGCCCATTTTGCAAGGCACAGAGCACTGGGGGTGGATGGCTGCAGGACGAGCCCATGGAGGCTGATCTGGTGCCCCTGGGCACAGAGTTCATCCCAGCAAGGACCAGAGGGGATGWTTGGCCAGGGAGGGAATCTCTGAGGACATTCATTCCCACCCCAGCCACCCTYCCCTGCTGCTGGGGGCCAGAACATCCAGCACAGCAGCCTGTGAGAGCTGCATTTGTGCAGGAGTGTTGGGAAGGAAGAAAGTTTGACAAGAAAGTCTCACAGATCTGTGTGCTTGGCAGAAAGATTCTTGAATGTAGAGTCTGATGAAGGAATAGAGATGGAAGCAAGTTTTGATAYAGAAGAAAAGAATTGCTGAGCCAGTCTCACTGGATAACCAAGGAGGCAAAGGCTGTGTTAGTTAGAAGGGGTTTTTGTGACTTAGAGCAAAGGATAAACCCACCCCAAACAAGAAGATGTTTTTACCAAGCAGAAAGATAGCACAGGCAAACAAGTCAGCAAATGTGGCAAGTAGAAAAAAGTTCTCAGAATTTTCCACTGCAAGAAAACTGAAAACCAACTTCTGGCTTAAACTGTGATGTACTGACTTTTAGTAATTGGAGAACAGTAACATGAATATGGAAATTACAGCAGTTATGATAGGCTATAGATAATAGTTAAGGTATAGATTGGTTCTGCTGTACTAAGATGCTCAGCAAAGAAAAGTAAATAATGCATTGTAGCCAAAATTAAAGGGTCTCCAGGGCTGCCTGCAGCTGGAGCTGACAGCTGTAGGCACAGCTCTGTCACCCACCACCCTGGACTGCTGTGACCCCTTGGATACAATAAACTGCATTTTGGATACAACAAACTGCATTTTGGATACAACAAACTGCATTTTGGAGAGCCCCTGGAGTCCTGCATCCCTCATTTGGGCTCTTACACAGGAGAACTTGTTGTGCATCTTTCTACCAGCACGGATTCACTGCCAAGCAGGGGAAAATATTTAGGCTGGAATTTGCATTTGTCACCAAACGTTGCAGCTCGGATTTCCGTGCCCTGGGTGGGTTTTGTACTAATTACATGTGCATTGCTATAAAAATAGCAACTTTGCCTTTCACGTTCTCATATCAGAGGCAAGAAGGTGAAATTAATTAAAGCAGGCAATTATATTGGCAATGTGTGAGCTGCCTCTCCTGTTACAGGGCAATCATCCCTCCTGCCTCTGTGCCAGTGGTGGATGGGAGTCGAGCAGACACTGCAGAAATTGATCTGCTGCTTCTCAAGGTTTGAACTGCTGGCAGGAGGGATCCTGGCTGCATCCAGCCCTCCTGCTGAATTCCTGCCTCCTCASCCTGCCTTCTGCAGAGGGAGGGAGGGAGGGATTTTTGGAGAACGTCATCTCTGTGTTTTCCCTGACTCTGCCAAAAGGCAGGAGAAGGGATTTGAGTCCTCCCCAGCAGGTCAGCCAGGGCAGCTGCCAGAATTACACATCCCCTGCTCAGACCAGCCTCCCTCATCCTGCMGGCAGCCCAGCAGCTCCATTTCTTCACTTGGTGCCTTTTGCAGAGATTTACAGCCCTAATTCCTGCCCAGCAAACCCAAAGCAGTGTCTTCTTCAGGACAGGGAAAAGGTGCCACCTTCCACACACCCTCCCACAGTCCCTGTGTTTCTCTTAATTACAGCAACAATAAAACCATCAGTGATTTTTAATCAGTTCCAACCAGTTTTTAACCAGATTTTTTTTAAGTTCCTGCCTGACTGAAGGGAATTTTCACAGGTCTGGCAAGGAGGGTCCTGCTAACCATTAATATCAAATTCTTAACCCCAGAGCACATTCCTCCCACCCAGCACCAAGCTGATTAACCTCATTTACCAGCTCAAAATGCCAATCTTACTTTCCCCTCACACTTAAACCTCGGGAGAATATTCACGGTGAGGAGAGGACAGAGCCAGGCAGGGGATGACAATGGAGAGGAGGATTAATTGTGCATCTCAACTTCCAGGGAGGTGAGACAATAAGAAGATTGCTCATTCTGTGATCATCCTGTGTTTGCTGCAGCACACCCGACTTTAAAGGGACCTTGGCAGCTGTGCTGCTGCACATTCCCAAAATCCAGGAGTCAGGGCACTGAGAGGATGCTAATTATGGCTCTACTGCCTTTATTATTCACCACACTCCATTACTCTCCTGGTCATTTACATCAATCAGTATTTCTCTCCTCAGTTACCATCTGAGGTCAAATTGTAACCCCAGCAGGCCGTGGGTGCCCCTGTGCTCCGTGGCACACAGAACCAGGGGATGCAGCCCCAAAATGCCCGCAGCCACAGCTCCAGGAAGCTCCTCCATCCCAAGGGAGAGGAGAGCATCTCCATCCAAGGGAGGGGAGCATCTCCATCCCAAGGGAAAGGGGAGCATTCTCCATCCCAAGAAAGGGAGCACCTCCATTCCCAAGGGGGAGGGGAGCATCTCCATTCCAAGGAGAGGGGAAACACTCCATCCCAAGGAAGGGGGAGCATCTCCATCCTAAGGAGAGGGGAGGCACTCCATAGCAAGGGAGAGGGGAGCATCTCCATCCCAAGGGAAGGGGAGCATCTCCAATCCAAGGAGGAGGGAGCATCTCCAATTCCAAGGGAGAGGGAGGCATCCATCCAGCGGAAGGGGGAGCACCCATCCCAAGGGAAGGGGGCACCTCCAATCCAAGGGGAATGGGGAGCATCTCCAATTCCAAGGGAAGGGGGAGCATCTCCAATTCCAAGGGAATGGGGAGCACTCCAATTCCAAAGGGAAGGGGAGCATCCATCCAAGGAATGGGGAGACCCAATCCCAAGGAGATGGGAGCACCTCCAATTCAAGGGAGAGGGAGCACCTCCAACCAAAGGAGAGGGAGCATCTCCAATCCCAAGGAGCGGGGAGCATCTCCATCCCCAGGGGAGGGGGAGCACCTCCATCCCAAGGGAGAGGGAGGCACCTCCATCCCAAGGAGAGGGAGCACGTCCAGCTCTGCACAGCAGGAGCTCCCTGATCCCTGAGGGTCCCTTCCAGCCCAGGAGACTCCAGCTCCTACAATTCTGCAACAGCCAAACTGCTGGGAAGCCAGCAGCCTTCCCACTGCAGCAGGAGATGAGCTGCTGCTGCTCCCCAGGCACACTTCATTTCTTGGCTCACATGCAGCAATTGCAATGGTTTCCAGCTGCATCCAAAAATCCTTTTTCTGACTCAGAAACGTTGCCATCCAAAGCTCCCAGACTTTGGGGCTTTTTATTACATTTTTAGTTCTTTCTTCTAAAAAAAGATCAGCGACATGAATTTGTTCATGCCTAAGCCAGGCTTTTTTTTTTTTTTTTCCCTTCTTTCCCACCTTCCAAGGACGTGTCAGTCCCATCCAGCCACAAATAAAGGGCAAGCCTGACTTTTCTGAAGCCCTTTTTTCCCAGATGTGACACATCACATTCTCACATTCCAGGGCCATTCCGTCATTCCTTCAGCCCTGCCTCGCTGTCTGAGAGGAGAACAAAGGAAGCCCGGGAAGGACACGGGGCAAACMAACCCCCGGAGCAGTCAGGATTAGCGTGGCTCCAGGCAGTGTCCTGGAAAGCTGAGTCACAGCACAGCTCTGCTCCCTCGGAGGTTGGCAGAGCAGGCACCAGCTCCCAGCAAAGAGATGGACACACCTCGGGATAGCAGCCCTGAAAAGCTCCCCCAGCTTTTCCAGCCTCGGTGTTCATGGAATTGCACCAAGCTCTGTGCTGGCACCAGCCCCAAAACGCTTTGCCACTGATGCCTCAGGTTCAGATTTTCTGGTTTTCAGATTCTGTGCTGATATCTCAGGTTTGGCTTTTCTGTTTTTCACATTCTGTGCTGATATCTCAGGTTTGGCTTTTCTGTTTTTCACATTCTGTGCTGCTTTAGTGTGTGGGTCTGGGCTTCCCATCAGGGCCTGCTGAGCTCTGCACAGAGCAGGGAGACAAAACAATTCCTGCTCTGCTGGGACCAAGGACAAATGATCCAAATCTCAGCCCAGAGCACAAACAACGTGGAATGAAGAGAGAAAAACAAGGATGGGACTGCACGGGCTAAAGCTGGAATTGGGCAATGAACTCCAAAATGCAAATGGTGCAGAACTTCTAAAAGTGAGAGACCCCATGACCAGTCATGCATTTTGTGACCATTTTGGGTTCATCTTGGGTTCATTTTGTGACCATTTTGGGTTCATCTTGGGTTCATTTTGTGACCATTTTGGGTTCATCTTGGGTTCATTTTGTGACCATTTTGGGTTCATTTTGTGCCATTTTGGTTCATCTTGGGTGCAGCCCTGGCTGGGCTCTTGTGCTGCCCAAGGTGGATCCATTGAGGAGATCCTTTTAATAAATCCCTATTTTATTCTTAAACTCTGTCCAATCCCTGTTCTAGCTCAGCCTTCCCAAGGCATCAGCACTGCCKCAAAACCCCTCTCAAGGAACGGGATCCTCCTCCTTCCTCCTGTCCCAGTGCCACAGGCAGCTCAGGAACACAGACCAGGGAAGGGCAGCAGATTCCCAAAAACCCCTGTGGAACAGCAAAGTCAGTTCCAGACAAGTTTGCCTTGCAGAGAGCTGCTCAGTAATTGCCTTTTGGAGGGATTTGAGATGCCTGGTTTGATTTAACCAATGAACAAGGTGCTCACAGGAGGCACCAGGTACAAACATGCCGGGTTCAGAATGTTTTGGCTCAAGGCAGAAAGGCACAAACAGAGCAGCTGATCATTCATGACGCCTGATGGTATCAGCTGGATTATTCTTTCATTAAAAATATCCCTCCCTCAAGGAAAAAACATTCATCAAGTCATACTAATAACAAAGTATTTATTCCATAAGTAAACTCTTCAGGAGACCCTTTTTTGTAGGGTCGTGGAGGGAAGAAAATCCCCAAAAAAGGGAAGGTTTGGGAAGGGAAGGGAAGGTTTGGGAAGGGAAGGTTTGGGAAGGGAAGGTTTGGGAAGGGAAGGTTTGGGAAGGGAAGGTTTGGGAAGGTTTGGGAAGGTTTGGGAAGGTTTGGGAAGGGAAGGTTTGGGAAGGTTTGGGAAGGTTTGGGAAGGGAAGGGAAGGTTTGGATGCTGTACAAAACACAAGGGATTATCCTCCTGATTATCCCAAGCGTTGATCAGCTGGTCCCACATGCCCAACCTCATTGAGCCAAATTAAATGTTACTTGATGGGCTCCATGGAGAACATATTAATTTAATGGGAAGGGCTATTCCATTAGAGCCTGGCTGGAACAGAGGACGCCAAGCACTGAGTGAAGCTGTGGTTTCTGCTTCTTTGCAACACCCTCTCCACTGAAGCTCTCTTTTAAGCCAAAAACCGAGTTCCAAGCATCAAAATTCCCCAAACATCGAGACCATAGGGGAGTTTTGTTTCCTGAGTCTCTTGTGTGAGACATTCAAATCTCTGCAGACAGAACCTGCCCCCTTTGCCCTGCTCCTGTCGGGGTGTTTTCCCCATAAAGGAGAGGTTTAATATATTAAAGCCTTATTCCAGACCTGGGGCTCTACTTAAAGCCAGCAAGCAGACCTTTTGAACAGCATTCCTTGTGAAGAAAATTGCTTAAAAAGGAGTTACTCTACAGGAAAAAACATTGCCTAATTACAGCCCCTGATTTACACCCAGCGAGGCAGATGCTCCAGCCTGTCAGTGGAACCACAAATTAAAAATCCATCTGCAGGTTCCTTTGTGTCTCCTCCTGCCACACAGGGCTGTTTTTTCAAACAAACCCAGGTTTAATGACACCCACAGGTCAAACAACATCAAGTTAAAAGCAGCAGCTGTGAGCCTGCATTCCTTCAGAGAAGGAAATATAGGGCTCTCAGCAGAGCAGGAAGGACCCAGAGGGACTGTGACACTCTGCAGAGTCACCGCTCCTTGTGTGAGCCATCCCTGCACCACACTGCTCTGGGAATATGAACAGGAAAGCCTTATAAAATATGAATGTCTGTGCAAAAGATTTGGAGAATATAGAAACTATAAATCGAGATTGAAAAATGAAAGCAAGCTTTGAGATCCCTCAGTTACCTGAACAACAGGAAAACAATGTGTGGCTGGCTTGAAGGTAATCCCCTTGTGATGGAACAACACCCTCTGCCTGCAGACAGGCCCAAGGGTCAGAGCAGACCTACAGCTTGCAGAATGGGGCCCCAAAGAGGATTTTTAGGCTTTAAAATGTAACACAAGATGTGGGTAATGTAGTGATTTTTATAAAGCTGTATGGAAATGCTGTAGGATTGTATATTTGTTACTAGATGTTAGTGAGAATTCAGAATATTCAACAGAGAGAAAAAAAATTTATTGTATTGTAACGAGAACTTCGCTCTCTTACCCCTTTTACGCTCTCGTATGCTTTACTTCTTACTACTACTCTCTTTACCCTCTATCCTCTCTCCCCCCTCCTCTCTCAGGCCTGCTCCTGAGTGTGGCTGCAGCTCCCAGCAGGGCCCTGCCCTTGGCCCTTTGCAAATAAAACCCCAAGTTCCTGACCTGGGCTGCTAGAGATCTCTCATCCCTGTCCAAAATCCCGACCATTCCCCACCCCCCAACACTCCAACAGGATAGGGGCCAAATTGCTGCAGAGCCCTCTGTTAACCCTACACCAGCTGCATATGGACTCCTCCCTCCTGCTGTCCCTGCGCCCGCCGCTTTGCCACAAGAAATGCCCCCCAAAAGGGACAATGAAGGAGCTTCCACTCAGAAACCTCCCAGAACATCCCTCTGGCTGTCCAGGACCCCTGCCAGGGGCCTCAGAGGAACCCTGGCACAGAGCCCAGAACAACCTGTGGGGTTTTGGAAATGTATGACCCGTGGGGGAGCAAATTATCCAACCTTCTACATGAAGGGATTCAAGCAAGCCAACAAACAGTTTAGGCCAGAAATAATAGTAAGTTATCACGGTGGTGAAAAAAAGTAGATTTTAGGGGTTTCTGGGTATGGGCGTCCAGGAGGCAAGATGGAAGGAACTGGTGTGTCCCAGCCTTCTCCTTCTTCCTTTTGGCCCTCCATCTTCTGCTGTGGATGTTGGCAACTTAACAGATTGGTTTGGAGTAGAAAAGCCCTCACTACTAGGCTGAAGTTTTGGGAAAGTTAATTGTAAATATTGTACATATAGTTAGTATTAATACCCTTTATGGTTTATAAAATAAACACTTTATAGAACACACCAACTACATACTCCTTCGAGGCAGAGTGCTTGGGAACTGTCCCTAGCTGGGACGTGACCTCAGCAGGACAGGAAGAAAGGAATTTATAAGATAAGGAATAAATAAAACAACCTTGAGAACCGAGAAATTTGAAGAGCTCTGGAACTCCTTCTTCAAGCAACCAGGCTGGGAAAAGAGGACTTTCCAAACCTTTCCTTCAGGGTCACCTGTGAGCAGTGGAGATCCCTGACACTGCCCAGCACGGCCAGGTTTGGAGGCTGCTCTTTGGGGTCCCCCCAGTGTTGCTCCACAACTCTCGGGTTTGCTGTTGATAATTGCTGCCCCGAGAGTCGCAGGATGTCTCTGCTCCGGCCCCGCACAACTGCAAGAAAGAACGAGTCCTGACTTCTTCACTTTTCAGTTTTGGAGGTTGTTTATTAATTCTTATCTACAAATTTTCCATTTCTGCCCAGCCGAGAATTCTGCTCAGCAGGCAGCCAACAGGCACTCTTGCCCGCCCCCGAGGCGGTGGTGTTGTCCTTTTTGTACTACAAAAACCACGTATAACATATTTACACTTAATTTCCCAATACCCCACCTTGTGTTAGAACAGTGCACTTTCTACCTCTAAACCAATCCGCAGAGTGCCAACACCACTGCAAGAAAATGAAAGAACAAGAAGAAAAGGAAGAAGGAAGGCTGGAATCCCTCCCAAGTTCCTCCGCACTTGTTCCCCGATTCAACCCCCACACCAAAAATAATAAAATCTACATTTTCACCCACGTGACCATTTTGTTTTAACACTATTCAAACCTCTTAGGTGGACTTCTATGTCTCTAATCATGCTGGCCAATTTGCTCCAGGGGTCAGAATGAAAATCCCCCAGGTGGCTCTGGGCAGCATGCCAGGGTGTTCCCGACCCCCCGCGGTCCTTGGAACTCTGGACACCCGGGGGATGTGCTGAGTTTCACAATCACCACACAAGGGAGGAAACCCCAGGAGATCCCCTGGCCTTGCACAACCCTGCCCTGATGGTGGACTTGAGGTTTGCTCAGTCCTCACAGCAGCAAAGTGAAGGAAAATCTGATCACTGTCCCTGGTTTCACAAGCCATTTCCACAGGAGAGTCCTGAACTTCGTGTACCTAGAAGTCTGGACAGAAAAGTTTTTGTAATCTCAGGCTTCTTCTTTCTGCTGGCCCCCACTCTTCCTTGCCTAATCCCCATTCCTTTACTCTCCTGGAGGAAAAGATCAGGCTGGAAGGCAGCAGAAACCCAGCCCCTGATTATCATCACTGATGTGCCTAGTTTCCACAGCTATAAATGATTTTTACTATTGTTTACAGGTGAAACCATGAGGATTGTCCACAGCACAAACTCCCACCCACGATGGCCAGAGAATGTACACACTGGCCATGGAAATTCATTCCTTAGTTAATTCCTTCCCAAGGTTTGATGGGAAGCTCACAGCATCTGTGCACTGCAAGCCCAGCCCTCTGGCCCTTCTGCTGCTCCTGAGCATCCTCCAGGAAATCAGAGCCTGCTTCCAGAGCAGCTTTCATCCTGAGGGAGCAAAAACCACAAAAAGGCCTCTGCCGTGTGCATGTTCTTTATAAATAAAGTTATCCCACAACTTCGAGAAAATTTGTGGAGTGTATTAAAAGTACCATTTATCACAAACCTCCCACCGTTGTCCAGATGGCAGGAAACACAAAGTTTCCCTGCCAGAGGAGAGGATTGTGGGGTTAGTCATAACTGCTCTGGCTAGATAAGGGCACACCAACCAGGTGTGGCAGAAGAGGCCTTAGGCCTGTAATGTTCTCTGATAAGGAGAGACAGAACGGAGACAGAATGAAGAACTGAACTCTGCTTTCTGTCCTCTTCCTCTTGCACATTTGTGCCCAACCTGGCCAGCACCTGAACCAAACAAGAAAATAACAGACAAGGCTGGTTGAGATTTTCCCAGCATCCCCAGGATGGTTTGTGGCTGGGAGAACGCTGAGAGCTGATCACAGTTCTTCCAATCCCTTTTGCCAGATGGCAAGCGGACCCTTCCACGACCCCAGGCCTGCTCCAAGCCCCGTTTCCAACCCAGCCCCTTGGACACTTCCAGGGACCGGAATCCCTTAGCTTTCTCTGGGAACCTGTGCCAGAGCCTCACAGGAAATGACTTTTTCCCACTCTGTTTTACCCCTGGCAGGCCTGTCAGGGCAGAGCCAAGGCTAGGGTTTTATTTTCCCTCTTGCACCACGCAAACTTTAAATTCATTTTTCACTCCTGGTCCAAAACGCTTTGCTTGACATTGTGTTTACAAACCCCCTTGAACAAATGCATGGCTCCTTAAGCACAAACAAATCATTCTGCAGTGGGTTTCCCTGCTGCAAGTTTCTGACAAGCTGAAAATGCAGGGTTTTGGGGGCAGGAGCTTGCCAGGGAGGGGGAAGAGGGATTTTATCCAGCTCTGCCTCCCAATTTCCAGCCATTTCCTGGGACTGCAGCAACCCAGAAACTGTTCCAACACAAAAGAAACTGGTAGAAACAGCCAGCCCTGGGAGAAGGTCTGCAGGAGCTCTTGTTCATGGGGGAGAGGGAAATCCTGGGGAAATCAATGGAAAAGGAGCCAAGAGAACAAGCACAAACAAGTCCACAATGGACAAAAAACATCAATGGCAATGCTGGACAAAAACATCAGTTGGGGAAGGGGAACAATAGGCAGCACAGAGGGAGGAACCTCTCCATAAGAAGTGAAAAAAAAAAAAAAAAAGGGGAAATATCGGTGATGAAACTGTTAAACTCCCCAATTTCTGGAAGTGGCCCCTCGTTTGTTTGAAGGACAGCCTTGGAGCCAGAGACATCCCAGGGACACGGGAGCTTGCCAAAAAACTGAACTTGCCAATTATTTTTGTCCTTTCTCTATACAGACTTTTTGTTAACAAGCAAAGCGGCAAATTTAAACTGGGCAACATCCTGGTTTTCAGTTTGGGAGGAATGGCATTGGGCATCACATTGCCAAAGGCCTTGTCTCCTGTGCTGTGGTGTTTCTGAGGGTCTCAGGGCGCTTGCTGGAACTCATGGACTTGGCCACAACTGGGGAGGCAGAGAGGGAAAGGAAAAGGTTTGGGTTGGAATTGGCACCTTTAAAGACTCCTGCATTCCAACCCTGCCTGGGAAGGGAAGCGGGGAAGTGCCCACAGAAACTCAACTAAAACTGGCGAAAGGAAATCCCATTTTTGCAGAGCCCCAGCCAAAGTCTCCTTACACCAACACAGGTCTTGTAGCTCCTCTTCTGATTCAATAACTGTTTTCTCCCAAGAGCAGCTCCACGCTGCTCTCTGCACGTTATACCAAATCCTTATCTGCTGTCCACTGGAAGGATCCAGGGAAATGCTGCCAGCCTGAGGGAAGCCAAACGCTAGGGGCACAGCTTCAGGGAGCAGCCCACAAAGCTCACCTCCTGTAACAAGGGTTGGCAACAAACTGCAGGATATAAGCCATTACTGCAACTCCTTTGAAACAGGGGAGGTTTGAAATTACAGGAATTACATTGTCTGGGAGCGCTGCATGGCTACCAGTTAATTTATCAAAAATTTCTTGAAGTTCCCATGGAAAGAGAACCTCCAGCAAAACCAGAAGCACTACAAACCCCCTGCATTAACACAGCCGCCCCCTCATGACAGCATCATTTATTATTTACATTTCTTTTACAGCTTCTGCCTCTGTTGACAAGCTGCAAATTTTTTCATGGGATTTAGTGTGGGTGCATTCAGGTTTGTTTTTATCCAACACTGTGGCACAGGCACAATATCAAAAACCTGGCCTTGGAAAATTCAGCTGAAATAAACTCCTGATGGACCCAAGCTCCTTGTGAAGACAAATACTACCAAACCTCAGCAAGCAGATGCCTTTTAGAATCATTAAGGCTGCAAAGGAAGATCCTTGGGAACTCCCTACAAACTCAAAGCAAAGGGAAAAGACAGAACCGTGCTGAAGCCTGAAGAAAAGCACTGATTTAAGTTAGTTATTTTTTTTTAAACTTCCCACAGAAGTTCCCAAAACCAGTTATTCTCTGCTGAAACCTGAAGAAGAGCACTGAATTTAAGCAATATTATTTTTAAGTTCTGCAAGAAGTCCCAAATCCCAGCCTATTTCTCTGCTCCTGAGAAGGTGCTCCCTTGTGTTTCTCTCCCCACCTATGGGCAATGCAGGGGTTAAAATTCCACTCTGAAGGGTCCTGCGCAGCCAGGCCAGGCAGCCTGAAACAAACCAGAGGCAGAAGTTGGACACTCTGAAGGAGTTTTTTTTTGCCAAACCCTGCAAGAGCAGGGCCAGGAAAAGAAGAGGCCCATCCAGGGGGAAAGTAATTCCTCCAGTCCTCTTAGTTAGCATAAGATCCGGTCTCTCACATCTGAACAAATCGAGCTAATGAAATCACAGACTGCTCCACATTTCACTTTCAATAATGCCAACGATTATTTCCAATTAGCGGTACTTCTGACAGCAAAACCTCTCCATCTATTTCTTTTAGCCTTCAAGATATTACCAATGCTGACCCATATCAAAAGTGCATTATTGACAATACCCACCAGATTAGAAAGGCAGGCATGATTCCCATGTCTATATGAGCCTGTTGAAAGCCCATTTCGATTGTTCCCATAGGTCTTTCTAGTAAACATGTCGTCGACCCGCTTCCTGCATCTCTGGAGAGCAGGGAGTGCAATTGATATATATAATAACATTGGAGGCAATTTTGGCAAAGGTGGTAGGGAGTGGCTGCCTGGACAGCATTCAGTGGCTGATGCAGATCAGGCTCATTTAATGCCCTCATCCTGCAAAGAACACACAGAAGCACAGTTCCTTCTTGAAGCTGGAGCATAAGAAGGTCCTGACAAAAACTCGCTGTATATCGCGCCTAGGCCGATCATGCGTCCTATCTCACCATTAACTTGCAAGACAATCTCTCTCAGACACGTGTGCTGGCCTCTCTCCTGCAGAAGTCTGACAAGTGCCCCCAGCACTGCTCTGCGGCTGGCAGCATGCAGTTTTTCGTTATGTCAATTTGTCAAAGATTGAAAATCCATCGCCATCCCCATGGCCACTTTATATAATTTTTGTTGAGACGTATTGCCTCAGCGAACCGGCTCAAAAGTAATTGAGATGTTGTAGCTCTATAAAATTCACATATATATTGTGCATTCAATCAGTCTCTTATTTGTGGCCACTGAGTAGTGATTAAACATTCCTGCCTCAGTGAGCTACAAAAGCAATGCGTCTTGTCTAGTGACTTTTAGAATCCTTCATCCCTGGGAAAGCGAGAGATTTTGGATTTTCCTACTACGCTGCGTTTTGATATCTTTATCAATAAACAAAAAAAAAAAATAAACCCATCACACGTTGCATCTACATGATTTAAAATACAAATACCAAATTAGATTTATCTATATATATAGAAAAAGTCACCTGGCTTCTTTTTACTTACAAAGTTTTAAAATTACACTTAAGGTCTATGTTCTATAATTAGTTCCCAATACCAATACTATTTTTTAATTTTGTCAACAATAGACAGTCCCATGCTTTAAATGAATTTCTATGGCTTCTAAATTCAGGCAGACGTCAGGAACTTTGAAATAAGCAGTGACGCAATCTCTCTCTCACATGTATAAAAAGGCAGTGCATTTCTGCAACTTTTTTATGATATGATGCCAGCTCAACCAGTCTGTCATGCCTCTTTCCACAGCATATCTCTTGAGCACCTCAGCTGCTCCTTTTGGTAACATGTAACATTCTCATCGTTTCCTTCGCCCGTGACTGTTCTATACTTCTCACTGCGAGCCTCTGATGCATCTGTGCACGACTCACGCCCCCCACTGTGTTCCTCTCGCGGTTGTCTGATACTGTCTAGACTGCTCAAAATTCTGATTAATTAAAGTGCTAAAGTGTGTTAGCTTTTTAAGTTAATCTAACAGTTGTAACTTTTTTGGCCTGAGCTTGCGAGCGTTCCCCTTGAGTTTCATCAGGCCCAGAGAATATTGTGCTGCTGAATTAAAGCAGAGGGAGAGCAGGCAGCAAGCTAGAAGGAAGGAACAGGCTGTGGGAGTTCGCAAGAGCTCTACACTGAAGCATGCCAGCGTCTGGTCTGCTGAGAAAAAACAGGAAAAGGCCAATCCTAAGGATTGTCCAATGACTATATCCATCATCTGCACCCTTCTGGTTGCAAGTGCTAATGGAGAAACTTGTAGGAAGGTGAGAAAAAGAGTGAGAAAAATGAAAAAGAAAAGCAGCTCAGAGAGGCTGGGGAAAGGATGCACAGTGGGAAAAGGAAAAAACCAGCGTGTAACTGCTTGAGATCCCTTCCAGAGAAGCTTCAGCCCATCAGTGCTGACAGCCTGAGCAGAGCACAAGGCACGGCACAGAATGGCACAGCACAGCAGGGCACAGAATGGCACAGAATGGCCACAGCACAGCACGGCACAGATGCAACAGCCCAGGAGAGCAGAAGCAGAGGCCAGATACAGCACAGCACAGCCACAGCATGGCACAGAATGGCACAGAATAGCACAGAATGGCACAGAAATAGCACAGAATGGCACAGCCACAAGCATGGCACAGAATAGCACAGAATGGCACAGCCCAGAATGGCACAGCACAGCCCAGCAGAGCAGAGCAGAGAACAGCACAGCATAAGCACAGCACGGCACAGAATGGCACAGCCCACAGCATGGCACAGAATGCGCACAGCCCAGCATGGCACAGAATAGCCCAGCCCGGCCCACAGTTGTTTTACAAGGCAGCTCCCAGCAAAACTGGTGGAGCAGTGTGTTGCTTGGAAGGGGAAAAATCTCTGGGGAAAGGGGGGGATCTCTTGGGAAAGGGGAAAATCTCTGGGTTGGGAAGGGGAGGGGAAATCTCTGGGAAAGGGGACAAATTTGGGAAGGGGGATCTCTGGGAAAGGGGGGATTCTCTGGGAAAGGGGGGCATCTCTGGGGAAAGGGGGGATCTTTGGAAAAGGGGGGGATCTCTGGGAAAGGGTATCTTGCGGAAAGGGAAATTCTCTGAAGGGGGAAATCTCTGGAAAGGGGAAATCTCTGGAAAGGGGAAATCTCTGGGAAAGGGGATCTCTGGGAAAGGGGTGATCCTCTGGGAAAGGGGGAAATCTCTGGAAAGGGGAAATCTCTGGGAAAAAGGGGGGGGAATCTCTTGGAAGGGGATCTCTTAGGGAAAGGGGGGATCTCTGGGAGAAAGGGTGTAAATCTCTGGGAAAGGGGGGGATCTCTGGGAAAAGGGGATCTCTGGAAAGCGGGATCTCTGGGAAGGGGGATCTCTGGAAAGGGGAATCTCTGGGGGATAAGGGGATCGTGCCTGAGTCACAGGAACAATGGCTGCCAAACCCAGCCTTGTTTGTGGGACACTTGTTGGAAACTGCCTCAGTGCTCCTCGGTTATTGAAAGGAAATAAACCAGCAGGGATGGGCACAGGCATCCTGGACTAAATGTAATAGGGCGAAAAAATTGGAAGTTAATTAAAATGAAATAAAAAGAATACAAAAATCTTATCCCAGGGCCTTCAAAGAGCCTTTTGATAATTTGCTAAGATTGGCAGGGAGTTTGCCCTCCATGCCCTGGAACCTTGGTGTTAAGCAAAAATATTTGTAAGAAATAAAATCTTCTTTGCCAGCTGCCCCCAGACCATGACTTGGAGCTCCCTGCACTGGAGATGTCACTGCCTTCCATGTACCTGAGGTCCCCAGAGCAGGGGGTCCCACCCTGTTTCAATCTCCCCCCACTTCAAAATCCTTTTCCTTCACCCCCCCTTCAGAACTGTGAACTTTTAGGGGAACACAAAACACCCAATAATCAATCCCACGTCCTGAAGGCACTGCCACCACAGCAGGCCTTTGGCAGGACTCCACCTCAGAGGCAAGTCA
>NDFG01000162.1:226885-263517 GCA_002167245.1 Sporophila hypoxantha
AAGGAAGTCAGGAAGAAAACTGAAGATTTTTATACTAACCTCCCTGGAAATTCAGTTATTTGTGTTCCTTCCTGCCACTGATTTTTTAAAGACACTTGTTTCACAGACTAGATATTCTTTCAATGTGGAATGCAGGAAAACAACATCTTCTTGTGCCAATGACCACAGCTCTGGACACACAAAGGCGAGAGTCTGATCCAAGGCTTCAGCAATTAAACTCCATGCACCTGCTGCATTCCAAAGCACCCAACCCCCTGGATTTTCCTGGAGCCTTTGCACAGCCTGGATTCTTCACTTGGACAGGGACTGGAATTGCTCTCCAGCCATTGAAACTTTTTAATTTGCCCTGCACTTTGACCATGCTGCTTACTCCAGCTTTGCACTGGAATTCTCAATTTTTCCAGTTCCATATCATCACTCTCCAGTGCATGCACGGATTCCCACTGGAATTTCCTGCACTGCTGGAATAAGCAGGAACCAAATGCCTGCCCACAGGAAAGCTCTCCTTTGGCACTGGGACAGCACAGTCTGGGCTCCCAAACACACAGAGCGTGCTTGGTTGCTGCTCAAAAGCACCACAGTGTCACGTTCCCTCTTTGGAGCCTTCCAACCACCTCCTTTTTCCAATTAAAAAAATGATGTCCTCAATTTAGCACAACTGCACCAATGAGTCTTGTTAATGGGGTTTCCATGCTCTGGCCACATCTGTGGCAGATTTCAGAGCTCATTGTCGTACCCACACCAGGCTATGCAGCTGGGAGTTACAAGAATCATTCCCCTCTGAATCCTTTTATATGCCAGAAGAGCTTTAAGAGGCAAAGGTCACAAAAGTTAAGGTGCCGTGAGGGCAGCGTGTAAGAACTGAGAGGAATAAAAAAACCCACGGAAGGAAGATTTCAGGCATGTAAAGCCACATGTTAAAAGCAGCAGGCACAGCCGGCAGCAGTCTTTATTCTGACCTCCAATCTGACAAGCCCAAATCTACCCTTTCCTTGTATAATTTTCATTTAGAAGGATTTAAGCTTTCTTAAAAAATCTTGGAGAGTTTCCCCGCGCGGGGGCCTGGGCCTCAGCGCTATTGCTGTGCTTAGCCAGGCACGCCCGGCTGCAAATCAGCTTGTCATTAATTCCTGCACGAGGCTTGCTCGTTATCACCTGCCACTCTCCCTCTCCTCGTTATTCACCTGCACGTGCTGCTCCGTTATCCCTGTGCCCAC
This sequence comes from Sporophila hypoxantha, assembly GCA_002167245.1. Taxonomy (NCBI): domain Eukaryota; kingdom Metazoa; phylum Chordata; class Aves; order Passeriformes; family Thraupidae; genus Sporophila; species Sporophila hypoxantha. The sequence continues at coordinate 228,103 of NDFG01000162.1, forward strand.
TCTCTGTCCCTGTTATCCCTGTGTAGCCACTCTTTCTGTTACCCATGTGCCACTCTCTGCTTCTTATCCCTGTTTGCCATTCTTGCTGCTCCTGTTATCCCCTGTTTGGTCCTGTTATCCCTGTGCCACTCTCTGTCCCTGTTATCCCTGTGCCACTCTCTGTCCCTGTCACCCCCTTGCCATTCTCCATCCCTTTATCCCTTGCCCACTCTTTGACTGCTCCTTGTTATCCCTGTGCCCACTCTCTGTTATCCCTGTGGCCATTCTCTCCCTGTTACCCGTGTGCCACTCTCTGTTACCCCTGTGCCACTCTCTGTTATCCCTGTGCCACTCTCTGCACCTGTTATCCCTGTGCCACTCTCTGCACCTGTTATCCCCTGTGCCACTCTCTGCTCCTGTTATCCTGTGCCACTCTCTCTCCCTGTCACCCCTGTTGCCACCTCTCTGCTTCCTGTTATCCCTGGCCACTCTCTGTTACCCCTGTGCCACTCTCTGTCCCTGTCATCCCTGTTGCCACTCTCTGTTACCCCTGCTGCCACTCCTCTGTCCCTGCTTATCCCTTGTGCCACTCTCTGTTACCCCTGTGCCACTCTGCTTGTGCCCTGTCATCCCTGTGCCACTCTCGTTACCCCTGTGCCATCTCTGTCCCTGTCATCCCTGTGCCACTCTCTGCTTAACCCCTGTGCCACTCTCTGTCGCTGTCATCCCTGTGCCACTCTCTGTTACCCCTGTGCCACTCTCTGTCACCCCTGTGCCACCTCTCTGCCCCTGTTATCCCTTGCCACTCTCTGCTCCCTGTTATCCCCTGTGCCACTACTCTGTCCCTTGTTATCCCTGTGCACACTCTGCTGTCCCTGTTATCCCTGTGCCACTCTCTGTTACCCCTGTATTGCCACTCTCTGTCCCTGTTTCATCCCGTGCCACTCTCTGCTCACCCCTGTGCCACTCTCTGCCCCTGTTATCCCCGTGCGTTTCTGCAGCGCCCAGCAGTCCCAGTAGTCCCCCAGGGGGGCGGCGGGGGCCTCCCCCCTTGGAAGTTTCTTTTGGCCATTTGGGGGGGTGATGGGCATCCAGGAACGGGAGGTGGGAGGCGAACCCGCCCTGGCAGCCAGACATCCCCCCAGGCTGCTGCTCAGCAACCTTTCCCTGGCTGGGAGGGAGCATCCCCCACCTCCCCTGTGCTGCTCAGGCATGCAGAAACACGGCCAATTCCCGGCCTATTTCCCGGCCATTCCCGGCCATTTCCCGGCCATTCCCGACCATTCCTGGCCATTCCCTGGCCATTCCCAGCCATTCCCAGGCCCATCCCCAACCCATTCCCCTGCCAGTTCCCAGCCCATTCCCATTCCCATCCCCTAGCCATCCTCAGGCATCCTCCCAGCCATCCTCTGTCATTCCCAGCCATTCCCTGCTTCCCAGCCCATCCCCAGCCCATCCCCAGCCATTCCCAGCCCATTTCCCCAGCCCATTCCCTGCCATTCCCAGCCATTCCCAGCCATTCCCGGCCATTCCCAGCCCATTCCCAGCCCATTCCCAGGCCCATTTCCCAGCCATTCCCAGCCCATTCCCAGCCCATCCCCGGCATTCCAGCAATTCCCAGCCAATCCCCAGCCCATTCCCAGCCCTGATCCCCAGCCATCCAGCCCATTTCCAGCCATTCCCTGCATCCCCAGCCATGCCCAGCCCATTTCATGCCCATTTCCCACCATTCCCAGGCCCATTCCCAGCCCTCTCCAGGCCTGCTTTAGAAGGCTCTGGAGCATCGGCTGGATTAGCTGCCTTTCCCTGGATTGTTAGGATTAAAAGGAAAGCTGGTGCATTATCCCATCAGTGCCAGCAGATTCCCCACTTGACTGGGCAGGAGAAAAGCCCCAAGATTCACAGGTCCAGAGCGCATCCCTTGGGGTTGTTGTGGCCCTGCAACCACAGCGTTCTGGTGATCTGGGATTGTATTTACAGCCTTCAACACCTCCCCACACCATGCCAAGGTTGCTCAGCTCCCCAACAAGGGGAAACAACTGTTGCAACCCATACCCTGCCACTGCACACATTATCATAATGAAGTGTGATGAAATTTCACAGAGAAAGTTGAGGTGCTGTGGAAGATCACAGAATCCAACTGCGTTTGGGCTGGAAGGAGCTTAAAGTTCACCCTAATTCCACCCCTTGCCATGGCAGGAACACCTTTCCCACCGTTCCACCAGGCCTGCTCCCAAAGCCCATCCAGCCTGGCTTTGGCACTGCCCAGGGATGGAGCAGCCACAGCTGCTCTTGGGCACCCTGTGCAGGGCCTCTCCACCCTCACAGGGAAGGATGTTTTCCCTAAATCCAAATTTAAACCTCCCTCCCTGTCAGCTCGAGTTTAGTAGAAAGCTGTGAGGGGTGACAAATTCCCTGATGGGTTCCTTGGTAACAGGGCACCTTGGATCCTTCACCTCTCACTCCAGTATTTTTAAATACTCACTCTGAAGGATGCCAAGGAAGTAAAAGTTTGGCCAATTAAAGTGATTGCACAGACTGCAAATCAACCACAGAGAGAAAGCATAAGAGGATTTTAAAAATCAAAGTTAGTCTGTGATGGCAAACCAGATCACCAGCTGCAACACCACGGGCTCAAATGGCTGTAAAGGAGTAAGGCTGGGGAGAGTTTGGCAGCGGAAGAGGTTGGAGAAAAATAAGGGGATGAACTCACCTCTCCTGTGGAGGTCAATGGAGGGTTGCAGTTGGTGAAGTCCTTCCCACAGCAAGCAGCGTCTCCTCATTCTCCTTCCCACGTTAAACTGTCACAGTCGTCGTCGAAATCAAAGTCGCACGGCTGGGAGAACAAAAGCCAATCACTGCAGCCCCACTCCCTTCAGTCCTCTAATGTTAATTGGGTCTAGAAAAAATTGCGCTATGAGAGCTGAATGGGGACAATGCAGCGCTGGAAATGCTCACAGCTTTTACCAACAGCCTGGGGCACTGCCCAGGGCCTTCTCTTGCTGGGCTCCCTGCCACCCCAGGGCACATAAAATCTCCGTGTTGAGCTGCTGCTGGAGCCCGGGCCTGGCTCTGCCCTCCACAATGGAGCTGCACAGGAGCTTGCCCTGCCTGCTAAACCACAGAAAATTTTGGAGCTGCTCTTTCCTCCAAAGGAAAAGGAGCCAAACACAGCTCGGGCGGATGTCACAGGGGCTCTAGAACCCACAAGGATTTCACGGGGAGCTCAGCCAAAGGGGCCTCTCCTGAACCTTGGAACAGAGCAGCGGGCTGGAAGGCAGAAAGCTGAAAGGAAACCACGGCTGGAAGGAGAAAAGAGCTGAAAGGAATCAGGCTGGAAGGGAGAAAAAGAGCTGAAAGGAACCAGGGCTGGAAGGAGAAAGAGCTGGAAGGAACAAAGAGCTGAAAGAGCCAGGGCTAGAAGGACAAGGGCTGGAAGGAACCAGGACTGGAGGGAATTAGGGCTGGAAGGAACCAGGGCTGGAAGGAACCAAGGGCTGAAGGAAATTAGGGCTGGAAGGAACCAAGGGATGGAAGGAACAAAGAGCTGAAGGAAAAGGGGCTGGAAGGAAGCAGGGCTAGAAGGGAACCAGGCTGCGAAGGAATCGGGCTGGAAGAATCAGGGCTGGAAGGGAACAAGGATGGAAGGAACAAGGGATGGAAGGAAACCAGGGCTGGAAGGAACAAGAAGCGTGCGAAGCAACAAGAGCTGAAAGGAATCGGGTTCTGGAAGGAACAAGAGCATGAAGAATCAGGGCTGGAAGAACAAGAGCTGAAGGAATCAGGGCTGGAAGGAACACACCAGGGCTGGAAGGAACAAGAGCTGAAGGAAAGCAGGCGCTGGAAGAAACAAGAGCTGAAGGAACAAGAGCTGGAAGGTAAGCAGGGCTGGAAGGAACAAGGATGAAAAAGGCTGGCCCTGAGATGTGCAGAGCAGCACAGACCCTGCTGCAGCCACTGAGGGCAGAGCACAGGGCAGGAGTGGCCTCTCACACCCTGTATCCTGCCCTACCCTTGTTTGCAAGAAGGAAAGGTTGCAGGAGCACACAGCAAGTAGGCTGGCTTCCGCGTGCGTGGTTAAGGAAGTCCCTGACAAAGAAGCTGGGATTTCTCCCTTGAGGCAGCCTGGATCCCAAGGCTGATGCCATTTTTATGCGCTTTAGCTCACTTCCTGCTTGAGCTGATAATATCTCAGGGAAGGGCCTTTGATGCTGTCCCGGGAGGCCTGCAGAGCCTGACTAGGGCCAGTGAGGTTTGTCTGCATCAGCAGCACTGTAAAAATTGTCATTTTAAACACTTGGACCACTCCTTATTTGTGCCTTTTTGCCAAATCCACTTCTTAAATCATGTTTCTTTTTCCAAGATCTTGTCCTGGTCAGAGAGCACAAAGGCTCCTGAGCTGACCTCATACAAAAAATCCACTTTCAGTTCTGATTTTGTGCTACTTAATTTCTTAAAAATTTAGCGTTCATTACAGCTAAAAAGCGAGCTTGGTTTGTTTCTGATTAATGATACCAGCTCCTTGCTCGTTATTTCTAAGCTGTTATTTTCTGCTTCACAAAAAAAGACCCCAGGCCCATCCCACCAACATTTATCACCCCAGCTTGGACAGAACAAGGCGTCCTGCAAGCAACTTTTGTGCCACAGGTTAATAGGACAGGAGAATAAGAATTTCATTAGCAAGGACCCAAAACCGAAACTGGGTTATCACAGGTCAGCTCGGTTTAGGAACAAAATTAAAACCCTAAAATCATGACCAACCTAGCAGGTACTATTTAACTTCTGCCTTTTTTAAAAAATCACACACTGCCTGCTGCCACATTCGAATTTAGCAGTGCGATAAGTAAAAAATCTGATATTTTATTGCACTGTATCTACTGGGCCTAAAGACATCTGACAGGAGCCCTGACAAGGGGATCACCCAGAGGTTATCCTTCCCACACAGGGGATTTCAGGCAGAGAGGAGGGAAATTGCTCCCCCTGAAAACAAGAAACTGCAGGGTGTGACAAGCAGAGGAGGAGCTGCGTGAGTGCTCAGACCACCCCTCATGTACCCCCCAAAAACCCTGTCCTGCCTGGTGGGAAGTGTCCACCATGGGGATCTCTGAAAAAACCCTTCTTGGCCCAGGATTTTCTCCTGGGAACTGAGAGGCCCCAGAAAAGACTATGCAACACACAAGAATTAATCTGATTGCTGGGAACGTGGTCTGGAGATCTTCACCAACAGCGGTGCATCTTGGATTGCGTTCCATGTGATTGATTTTAATTAATGACCAATCACAGCCAGCTGTGTTCAGACTGAGGAATGAGTCATGAGCTTGCATTATAAAATACTGTTGTCTATAGTTTAGTACAGTTTTAGGATGTAATATAATTAATATTAATATAATATAATATAAATTATAATATAATTATAATATAATATAATATAATATAATATAATTATAATATAATATAATATAATAAATATTAATATAATATAACTATAATAGAATTTATAATATAATATAATATAATATAATATAAATATAATATAATATTAATATCAGCCTTCTGAGAACCATGAGTCAGATTCTCACCTCTCAACCTTGTCCTGGGGGACCTCCCAGCATCCAGGAAGCCTTCTGGGAGTTCTGCTTCTCTGGCTGTTCCCTGCAGGAGCTGCCAGGGGACACCCCCATCCGCCGGGGGTTGCTGCAGTCAACCCAACTGCTGCTGGGGCTTTTCTCTTTTCTCCAAAAGAGAACCAGCAGAGAGCCCAAAAAGCTCCACCAGGCTATACTGGTGGATATTTTGGGGTGTTTTAGGTGTATTTTGGGGGGTTTTGGGGGTCCCCCACCTGTGTGTTTGAGGCTCCCAGGAGGTTCTGGATGGTTCGTCAGGATGGGAGGTATGGGATATTGTTTGGGGTGTTTTAAAGGAGTGTTTTGGGAGGTTGGGGGTCCCTACCCTGGCCTGATGGGCAGAAGGGACACAAGGGCACACCTCCAGCCCCTCCCTGAACTGCTCAGACAGCACACGTGCGTGTCAGAGTCCCTCCTGGGCTGCTCCAAAACTTCCTTCCTGGAGGGAAATGTGGTTGGGGTAAAAGGCTTTGGTTTGGGGATAAAGCTTCAGGGCACAATCAAAACTCCAGTTCTTCCAGTGTGGGAAGCCTGGACTTTGCAGCAAACAGCTGAAAACACCAGCATTCCTTGAACATCTACAAAGATTGTTGTCCACTGATCTTCCCAACACATCCACCACTCCCATTGCCTGCAGCCACGACTGAAAAACATCCCAAAAAACCTGAGATGTTTGTATCCACCACCAAGGCTGAGCTTTTCAGTTTCAAATTCTATCCAGCCAAAGCAGCAGCCAAACTCAAGAAATCAAATATTCAGGCCCAAGATGCCAGAACAGGCTCCTGTTTTTGGACTCATTAGTCGTTGCATTTCCCTCTTTTGCAGCAACCCAGGAAGAGCAAAACCAGTTTGTATTTTATATTCTCTGTAGTTCCTCCACTGGAGGGGACAGAGGTCGCATCATTTCATCTGAACTTTCCCCAAAAGCTCCTGCCTGTGCACGCTGCCAGCTCGAGGCTGCAGGGCTCAGGTGCTGTCAGGAGGCAGTTTCTCAGGGGTACTCACAGCTGGTTGAACATCCTCTTCATCTCATCCGTGATGTTGAGGGAGCAGCTGACACTGCATCGTCGAGAGCGCGGCCCGTTGTGTCGGCGTCCTGCTCGACAGCTCCTCGTCCGACGGCAGCTTTCCTCTCCTTTCTTCTTGGAAGCACCTGGGGCAGAGAGAGCGCTGAGTTGCAGGGCTTGGGTGGGGAGCTGGGGTGCAGGGAGAGAGAGGGAGTGGAGGCTGGAGGGGGCTGGGGCTGATCCGGGATGCCCTGCCCGGCCTGGAGCAGCGCGCACGGGAGCAAGGAAGCAGGAGAGCGAAAGCGAGCTGCGGGGCTGCCAGAGCTCTGGGGACAGTCACTGAGCCAGCCTAGCACTGCCAGGGGCCATTGCACAGCCTGGGAGAGCCAGGGGAAAGGCTGGGATGAAGCCAGGGCCAAAGCAGGAAAGGGGCAGCAGTGCCCGGGCCAGAGAGCGGTGACAGAACTCTCCCTCTTCCTGCCCACTACCACAGGTGTGGCCTCCAGAACAGAACCCAGCAAGGAACAGACAGGAAAACCTTTTCCAGAGAAGCCTTTATTCCAGGGAGAAACTTCCCAGAGAGAACTTCCAGGGAGGAATTTCCAGGGAGCCTTTTATTCCAGGGAGGACTTCTAGAGAAGAAACTTCCAAGAGAGGAATTTCCAGGGAGGAATTTCCAGAAACCTTTGTTCCATGGGAATAAATTTCCCAACCCTAGCAGCAGCAGCAGACTGACGGATCCTCAGCACAAAGAGGGTGGCTGAGCCATGAAAGCCTGAAAAGCCCCCAAGAATGAAGTTCAGGGAACTCAAGGACAGCTTCTGCAAGGGGGCACCAGCAGGAACACACAGGGATGCTCCCAAGCATCCCCAGAGGGATGAGAACACAGAATGTCCCAGAGGGCTGGGAACACACAGAATGATCCCAGATCCCAGGGGTTGGGAACACACAGAATGGTCCCAGAGGGATCCCAGAGGGCTGGGAACACACAGGATGCTCCCAGATCCCAGAGGATCCCAGAGGGCTGGACACACAAGAATGCTCCCAGAGATCCCAGAGGGCTGGAAACACACAGAATGGTCCCAGGGATTCCCAGAGGGTTGGAACACACAGGATGCACAGCTGGTGCCAGACCTCAAACACACAATCCACTTCCCACCCTACAGCAGGTTTTACCCTCTCCTTGGCACACAGACCATCCCCTTGGCTGGCCTGTTCTCCTGGTCCATTTTAACCCCTTGCAGGCCTGAGCAGGAGTGTGCTTCTGCAGTCACCCTCTGAGCACAAAGGACTTCAGCAATTTTCTCCTTCAGAGACAAGGAGGGAGGCCCTTGGCAACCACACAGTGGCTCAACTTGCCAGAGAAATAATTCTCCTCTGAGGAAGGTTTGAGTCTTTTGGGGAAAACACAAGGGGAAAAAAACCATCTCAAACATTTCCACAGCTTCACCAGCAGAGCCCACAAGGATCTTTTATTCAGTGTTTCTGACAGCACTTGGCACCACTGTGTGCTATTCACACACACAGAAAAGGCATCAGATTTACTGAAAGCCTGAGCAGGATACATTTAGATGTTAAGCCAGAAGGAAAGGTGGGTTAACCAGAGCTTGAAACTGCAGTTGTGACAAGGACCAGCTGCACTCGGGAGTGGACAAGCCTTGATCCAGCAAGGAGCTGTCATGCTCGCTTCTGGAGCAAATTAAAGGACTTTCCTTCCAGCTCCAAGGAAAAGCAACTGGAGCAGCCAGAGCTCACCATTCACGAGAAATTTTATTTCTGGCCACAGAGCTCGAGCCAGTAATTTAAGGAACATGCCAGATTGACAGTTCCACGAGCTTAAAACCTGTTCCACTTTGTGGAAGGGAACAAAATGGGAGGGAGGAATGATTAACAAACCTAGGACCCTTGTAACCACTGCTTTGTTTCCCGCATTCAGTACAGACTAACATCCAGACTCACAGCACAGCTTAAAGATCATCCTGGCCTCCTTTTTTTGTCCAGCTCTTCTGCACTTTGTGCTCCTGGTGCTGCACAGCTTCCTGCAGCAGAAGCTACCCTTTGACAGACAGCGGGGGAAACACAAGCTACAGAGAGAGAGTTCAAGAAAAAGGCAAAATGGACCTGGACCACACTGCTCAAGCACTGCTCCCTCCTGCCCTGCCTTTATGGAAAATTCAGGGGCCTAATCATTCTGGAAAATTTCTTGGAAACGTTCTTCCGAGTTGCGCTTGCTGCGCGAACATCGGCACAGCTTGGGGCCGTGATATCGATTCGGCGGCAGAATTGTCCATGTTCCACCTTCATGCCTTTTCTTGGATTTCTTTGTGTCCAGGTCTGTCATGGGCTGCAGGAAGGACCAGCAGGATTATCTTCTATTATTAGACAGTCAGGCAAAGAAGAGCATTACCCCACAGTATCTCTGGAAACCCCAGCTGCGAAAGCTTCACACCCTGTTCAGAGCAGAGGCACGCGGCAGTGCCCGGCCAGAGAGCGATGACAGAACTTCTCCCTCTCCTGCACCACCACCAGACAGAACCCCAGCAAGGGAACAGACAGGAAACCTTTCCAGAGAGCCTTTATTCCAGGGAGGAAACTTCCAGAACCTTCATTCCATGGAGGAATTTCAGAGGAACTTTCGTTCCAGGGAATAAATTTTCCCACCGGGGCAGTCTAGCGACTCCACAGCTCACCCCTGATTCTAACAAAGTTCCACTCAGAGGGATTTTGCCACTGAAAAAAAAAACCTGCACCCCCCCAGGACCTCTCAGTGTGGCAAAGGGGAGCCTCCAGTGGTCAGGAACAGGGAGGGACAATGCAATGCCCAGGAAGCTGAGGCTGCCCCAGCCCTGGAAGTGCTCAGCTCGGGCTTGCAGCACCCTGGGGACAGTGGAAGGAGCCCGTGCCCAGGCCAGGGGGCTGGGGCTGGAATTGTCCTGAGGTCCCTTCCATCCAAACCATTCTGGGATTCCATAAATAAACACTTTTTAAAAAATGGAAGCACGCCTCTTGTGTAGCAGAGCAGAGTGAAATGTTAAATCTGGGTGAGGATGCAACACTGCCTTCTTGCAGACACAAAAGTTGTGCCGCACAGAGAAGCTGCTGAAAAAACCAGAATCCAGGCTCTCACAGCAGCTGCACACAGAGCATGGGACCAGGCAAATTGTGAACTGGATCCAAAGAGATCCATGGAAACCTTGGCACAGAGAACACTCCTCACTGGCACCAACCTGGCTTCCAGCCCAGCTAAAGTCTGCCCATGGAAAATTTTCTGTGTGAAAATACTGCTGGTAGTAGCTCTAATTTCTTGAGATCCTTCCCACTCAGACAGAAATCGGCTCCTTATGAAGGAAGAAACATTAAAAAAACCCCCAAAGCATATTTTTCCATCCTAGCTGAGACTTGCTTCTGGACCAGTTCCACTCCTGAAGGCAATGCTTCCACCTGGACACAAAAAGTGCAAAAACCCTTTGCAGACCATTCTCAAACAAATTAAATCCCCTTTCTAAGAGAACTTTGCGGATTTTTGTTGTTTGATTGCTTTTTTCCACCATTTTTAGTTTTAAAATGATTTACAGAGGACTTCTCAACCCCTGTGAACAACAAACGTTTAGAGTTTGAGACTTTTTTGGTTTAATTTTTTACACAGACTCTTCTCCAGGCCCTGTGAACACCTTTAGGAGTTTGAGGTTTTTTTTGGTTTAAATTTTTACACAGACTCTTTTCCAGTCCCTTGACCACCTTAGAGTTTGAGATTTTTTTGGTTTTAAATTTTTACACAGACTCTTTCCAGTCCTGTGAGCACCTTTAGAGTTGAGGTTTTATGGTTTTAATTTTTTACAACAGGTCTTTCTCCAGCTCTGTGAATCACCAATTGGAGATTTGTGTTTTCCAGACACTCTGTAGTGAAAATAAATCTCTCACACTGGACACCATCTCACTTGGCTTGAAGGCTGCTGATCCTTATCTGCAGGAAGGAAAGAGCCACGTGCCAACATTTTGCACTTCTTCTATTCTAAATATTTGCCCCAAGTGAGGCTCACAAAAGTGAGCGCTTCCCAGTGCTTTCCTTGGGTTCCCTCATCCCTCAGGACCAGCCAGAGCACTTTCTCCCTGGAGCCCAAGAGGATGTTTGCCTGCAGCGCAACCCTCCCTCTCTGCACACACAGCAGCTCCTGGTGAATGCGAGTCAGGGCCCAGCCCCAGCAGCCTCTCCCCTCCAGGCCTCGAACCAGCACAGCCACCCTTGATTTAACCACAAGAAGGACACACAGCTAATTGCCAATTCCGATGAGGCAGATCTAGTGGCCCTGAGAGAATGGATTTGACACCTGGGAGCGGGTTCTGCAGGTTTCTGTGAAGTCAGGGAGAAGGCTGTTTGTGTGCAAATTACAGAATAAATCAGCGTAACAAGGTTTATTCCTCAGACAAATGGCTTCAGCACTACCTCAGAACTTACTTGAGAAAGCACCTAATATTCACCTGGCTTATCTTCCCAGATAATTCTCATTGAACTCACTTGCTTAAATTAAAAGGAATTTTACCACTCAGAGCCTAAAAGATCTCTGCCTTTGAAGAGACTCAGTATCTAATGAGACATTGAGAAAATTCCGTGAGAAAACAAGACTTTTTTGTTTTGTTTTGTTTTTAAAGCCATGAGGTTTGAACCAGCCTGGAAAGCAAAAGCCAATACTGAACCAGGATTCATCTTTTCAGAGTTTCATTAAGGAGATGGAAACACTTATTTTCCCCTTGGGAGGGTGGGCAAGGGCCTGGCAGAGGTGGCCCAGGGCAAGCTGTGGCTGCCCCTTTGATCCCTGGCAGTGCCCAAGCCAGGGCCTGGAGGCACCTGGGACAGGGGAAGGTGTCCCTGCCATGGCAGGCTGGAAACAGGATGATCTTTGAGCTCCTTTCCAACCCCGAACCACCAGTCATGATTCCATACAATGTGCTCCTTTAGGAACAGGATTTGTTGCATTGGCTCCAGGCAAGTCCCCGTCAGCAAGCTCCTTGGAGCTGCCAGGGCTGAGCCTTGCTCCCAGGCTGGGACTTTTCCAGCCCTTTTCTCCCAGCAGCTGTCGGGAAGGAGGAGGCAGAGTTCCTGGTTATGGGTAACAGCAGCTTAATGCATCCTCCACCACAGACCAGGACAGGAGCAGGGGAGGGGGATCTGTCTGATTGCATTCGATCCAGCAGCCATCACTAATACACAGCAGCACTCGCGAATTACAACAGCAGCACTCGCTAATCACTGGCTGTGGGTGAAGCCATGTGCAGGGACACACTCCCACAGAGGGCCCTCTGTTACTTACATCACTCATCAGACCGTAAAGACCAACCAGCTCTGCCTTCAGCCTCTCAATCTTCTCATTCAGCTCTCCTGGAGAGCTTTCTGCTTCCTGGGGCCTCCTGCCAAGGGAAACCACCCAGGAGTGAGAGCCCACCCTGCTCCCCACTCAGCCTGTCAGCAGGCTGGTTAAAGGGGGTTTTAGAATGAACTTCATTCTTTAATGAATGGAATTGTTACCCTCTGTTGCAAATTCCACTCCCTCCTCCCACTTTGTCACAAACTTGTCACAAAACTTCGGTCATTCCTGCTCCAGCTCCAGCATTAGCACTGGCCTCTACAGCAGCACAGCTGCTTTCTAGCCAGAGGGCAAATTTTTAATTAAAAAGACAAAACAAAAAATGCTGTAGCAGCATGAGGAGAGCTTGCAGAAAAGCCCTGCACCTTTCACCCCACACTGCCCAAAGCTCACCTCTCTCGGGTCTCCACCATGTATTCCAAGGCTCATCTCTTCTCGTCAGCTTCCTCTTCCCATCTGGAAGACAAGAGTGCAAAGTGTCATATTACAGAGGAAAGTGGTTTTCCCCCTCAGAATGACAAGTTCTGATGCTGGTGGGGAGAAATGTGACTAAGTTAGTGAAATCAGAGCAGATGGTGTTCCCTCAGACGAACAGGTAGTACTGGAGGAAGGAAAGCTGCTCTGCCACTTTCATGGGACCAGCATTCTCCAGCAGAAACCAGGGATCACAGAGCTTTGGCTGGGAGGGAGCTCCAAGATCCCATTCCAGGGATCCAATTCCCTCAAAAGATCACTTCCACTGTCCCAGGGTTGGCTCCAGCCTGCCTTGCGAACACTGCCAGGGCATGCCCAGGGCAGCCTCTGGGCAGCCTGTGCCAGCCCCACCCTCCACTAGGAACATTTCTTCCTCATTTCTAACCTTACAATTTCCCCCTCTTTCAGTTCTTTGACATTTGGCTGCAAACGAGCGTGGGAAGTTTTTGGTCCAAAAAGAATCAGGGAAGTTATGTCAATCAAAAATGCTTACAATTTCCCACTTCAGTCCCAGCACAGTCCATGTGTTTCTGTGCCTTCTGTATCCAAATTCCCTCACTGATCTCCATTTGCCCCAGCCACTTCCAGCCCTCCAGCTTGCCAGGGAGAACACTCCAGCAATCCCCAAGTGCTTGGGGTAGGATGCCACCTCAGTACTGGGCGGTGCCAGGGAAGGAGGACAGAGCTGAAATTGTTTCATTAAGCTTCACCACAGTGCTGAGGTCATTATGGGGCTCAGGAGACAGCCTGGTCTGTGGAAGGGGAGTGAAACAAAATGACTTTAAGGCTGACTTTTCAACCCAAATCCTTCTTGGGTCCTACAATTGTTTTCTATTGTATTTATACTGTATTGTATTGTATTGTATTGATTGTATTGTATTTTATATTGTATTTTATAATTGCATTGTATTGTGGTGTTTAATCTGTTTAAGCCACTGAAACCCTTTACAAGCAAACCCCAAATCTGGACAATTTAACTGGAAACATTCTGGAAAAACGCTGATACACATCCACAGACATTGGGCATGGTTTGGGTCTGGGCAGGAAGAGGGAAAGCGAAGCGTTGCTGCCCTCTTTGAACAGGCACCAAGTGCCACCCCAGACCTGCCTTCTGTCTGTGGGACACTCAGGATTACCCTCCTGGAAAAAAACTTGGGATTGCCAACAATCATAAAGAACTCCTGTGAACAGGGACTCTCCACGTGCCATCAACAACCATTTCTGCCTGCTACCTCAACATCCTCTAGAGCTCAAGCTGGAACTGTGAGGCCAGAAATCAAAGAAAACACAGTGGTTAAATCCACAAGATGGCAGAGATTCAGCCCATTTTGCAAGCACAGCAGCACTGGGGGTGGATGGCGCAGAATTGAGGCCCATGGAGGCTGATCTGGTGCCCCTGGGCACAGAGTTCATCCCAGCAAGGGACCAGAGGGATGTTTGCCAGGGGAGGGAAATCTCTGAGGACATTCATTCCACCCCAGCCACCCTCCCTGCTGCTGGGGCCAGAACATCCAGCACAGCAAGCCTGTGAGAGCTGCATTTTGTGGCAGGAGTGTTGGAAGCGCATGAAAGTTAGACAAGAAAGTCTCACAGATATGTGCGTTTTGGCAGAAAGATTCTTGAATGTTAGAAGTCTGATAAGGGAATAGAGATGGAAAGCAAGTTTATACAGAAGAAAAGAATTGCTGAGCCAGTCTACTGGGATAAACCAAGGAGGCAAAGGCTGTGTAGTTAGAAGGGGTTTTTGTGACTTAAGCAAAGGATAAACCCACCCCAAACAAGAAAGATGTTTTTTACAAGCAGAAAGATAGCACAGGCAACAAGTCAGCAAATGTTGGCAAGTTAGAAAAAGTTCTCAGAATTTTCCACTGCAAGAAAACTGAAAAACAACTTCTGCGCTTAAAAACTGTGATGTTACTACTTTTTAGTGATTGGAGAACAGTAACATGATTTGGTAATTAACGTAGTTAGGACAGGGCTATTAGGTAAATAGTTAAGGTATAGCATTGGTTCTGCTGTACTAAGATGCTCAGCAAAGAAAAGTATTATAATTGCATTTGTAGCCAAAAATTAAAGGGGGGTTTTTTTTCTTTTTTTCAGGGGGGGGGCCTGCCTGCAGGCTGGACTGAACAGCTGTGGGCACAGCTGCTGTCACCCCCACCACCTGCGACTGCTGTGACCCTTTTGGTACAATAAACTGCATTTTTTGGAGAGCCACGTGGGAGTCTTGCATCCCTCCTTCAGGCTCTTACCACAGGAGAACTTGTGCATCTTTTTACCAGCACGATTCACTGCCAAAGCGGGAAAATTATTTAGGCTGGGAATTGCATTTGTCACAAACGTTGCAGCTCGGATTTCCGTGCCCTGGGGGGGTTTTGTACTAATTACATGTGCATTGCTATAAAATAGCAACTTTGCCTTTCCACGTTCTCATATCAGAGGCAAGAAGGTGAAATTAATTAAAGCAGGCAATTATATTTGCATTGTGTTGAGCTTGGCCTCTCCGTTACAGGCAATATCCCGTCCTGCCTCTGTGCCAGTGGTGGATGGGAGTCGAGGCAGACACTGACAGAAATGATCTGCTGCTTCTCAGGTTTGAAACTGCTGGCAGAGGATCCTGGCTGCATCCAGCCCTCCTGCTGAATCCTGCCTCCTCAGCCTGCCTTCTTGCAGAGGGCAGGAGGGAGCGGATTTTTGCGGGAGAACTCATCTCTGTGTTTTCCTGACTCTGCCAAAGCAGGAGGAAGGGATTTAGTCCTCCCCAGCAGGTCAGCCAGCGGGCCAGCTGCAGAATTACACAGTCCCCTGCTCAGACCAGCCTCCCCATCCTGCCGGCAGCCCAGCAGCTCCATTTCTTCAACTTGGTGCCTTTTGCAGAGATTTACAGTGCCCTAATTTCCTGCCCCAGCAAAACCCAAAGCGTGTCTTCTTCAGGACAGGGGAAAGGTGCCACCTTTCCACACCACCTCCCCACAGTCCTGTGTTTTCTCTTAATCTACAGCAACAATTAAAACATCAAGTGATTTTTTAATCAGTTCCAATTCAGTTTTTCACCAGATTTTTTTTTTAAGTTCCTGCCTGACTGAAGGGAATTTTTTCACAGGTCTGGCAAGGAGGTCTGCTTAACCATTAATATCAAATTCTTAACCAGAGCACATTCCTCCCACCCAGCACCAACTGGATTAACCTCATTTACCAGAACTCCAAAATTGCCAATCTTACTTCCCCTCACACTTAAACCTCGGGAGAATATGCACGGTGAGGAGAGACAGGAGCCAGGCAGGGGTTTGGACAATGAGAGGAATTAATTGTGCATTCAACTTCCAGGGAGGTGAGACAATAAGAAGATTGCTCATTCTGTGATCAGTCCTGTGTTTGCTGCAGCACAACCCGACCTTTAAAGGGACCTTGGCAGCTGTGCTGCTGCACATTCCACAAAAATCAGGAGTCAGGGCACTGAGAGATCGCTAATTTATGGCTCTGTGCCTTTATTATTCACCACACTCCATTACTCTCCTGCGTCATTTACATCAATCAGTATTTTCTTCTCCTCAGTTACCATTCTGAGGTCAAAATTGTAACCCCAGCAGGCCGTGGGTGCCCCTGTGCTCCGTGGCACACAGAACCGGGGATGCAGCCCCAAAATGCCAACAGCTCAAGGAAGCTCCTCCATCCCAAGGGAGAGGAGAGCATCTCCAATCCCAAGGGAGGCGGGAGCATCTCCATTCCCAAGGAAAGGGGAGCATTCTCCATCCCAAGAAAGGGAGCACCTCCATTCCCAAGGGGGAGGGGAGCATCTCCAGTTCCAAAGGAGAGGGGAAACACTCCTCCCAAGGAAGGGGGAGCATCTCCATCCTAACGGAGAGGGGAGGCACTTCCATAGCAAGGGAGAGGGGGAGCATCTCCATCCCAAGGGAAGGGGAGCATCTCCAATCCCAAGGAGGAGGGAGCATCTCCAATTCCAGGGAGAGGGAGGTGCACTTCCCATCCCAGGCGGAAGGGGGAGCACTTCCATCCCAAGGGAAGGGGGCAACCTCCAATCCAAGGGGAATGGGGAGCATCTCCAATTCCAAAGGGAAGGGGGAGCATCTTCCAATTCCAAGGGAATGGGGAGCATCTCCAATTCCAAAGGGAAGGGGAGCACCTTCCAATTCCAAGGAATGGGAGCACCCCAATCCCAAGGCAGAGTCGGGAGCACCTCCAATTCAAGGGAGAGGAGAGCACCTCCAACTCAAAGGAGAGGGAGCATCTCCAATCCCAAGCGAGCGGGGAGGCATCTCCATCCCCAGGGGAGGGGGAGCACCTCCATCCCAAGGGAGAGGGAGGCACCTCCATCCCAAGGAGAGGGAGCACGTCCAGCTCTTGCCACACAGGAGCTCCCTGATCCCTGAGGGTCCCGTTCCAGCCCAGGAGACTCCAGTCTACAATTCTGCAACAGCCAAACTGCTGCGGAAGCCAGCAGCCTTTCCCACTGCAGCAGATGAGCTGCTGCTTGCTCCCCAAGCACACTCAATTTCTTGGCTCACATGCAGCAATTGCAATGTGGTCAGCTGCCATCCAAAAAATCCTTTTTCTACTCAGAAACGTTGCCATTCCAAAGCTCCCAGACTTGGGGCTTTTTTATTTACATTTTTAGTTCTTTCTTTCTAAAAAAGATCAGCGACATGAATTTGTTCATGGCCTAGCCAGGCTTTTTTTTTTTTTTTCCCTTCTTTCCCACCTTTCCAAGGGAAGTGTTCCAGTCCCATCCAGCCACAAATAAAGGGCAAGCCTGGACTTTTCTAAGCCCTTTTTTTCCCAGATGTGACACATTCCACATTCTCACATTCCAGGGCCATTCCGTCATTCCGTTCAGCCCTGCCTCGCTGTTCTGAGATGAGAACAAAGGAAGGCCCGGAAGGACACCGGGCAAACCAACCCCCGGAGCAGTCAGGATAGCGTGGCTTCCCAGGTCAGTGTCCTGGAAAAAGCTGAGTCCACAGCACAAGCTCTGCTCCCTCGGAGGTTGCGCAGAGCAGGCACCAGCTGCCAGCAAAGAGATGGACCACACTGGGATAGCCAGCCCTGAAAAGCTCCCCCGCTTTTCCAGCCTGGTGTTTCATGGAATGCACCAAAGCTCTTTGCTGGCACCAGCCCCAAAACGCTTTTGCCACTATTGCCTTCAGGTTCAGATTTTCTGTTTTTTCAGATTCTGTGCTGGTATCTCAGGTTTGCGTTTCTATTTTTCAGATTCTGTGCTGATATCTCAGGTTTTAGATTTTCTATTTTTCACATCTCTGATGCTTTAGTGTTGGGTCTGGGGCTTCACATCAGGGCCTTGCTGAGCCTCTGCACAGAGCAGGGACACAAAACAATTCCTGCTCTGCTGGGACCAAGGACAAATGATCCAAATCTCAGCCCAGAGCACAAACAGCGTGAGAATGAAGAGAGAAAAACAAGGATGGGACTCACGGGCTAAAGATGCGAATTGGGCAATTAACTCCAAAATGCAATGGGAGCAGAACTACTAAAAGTGAGAGACCCCCATTGGACCAGTCATGCATTTTGTGACCATTTTGGGGTTCATCTTGGATTCATTTTGTGACCATTTGGTTCATTCTTGGTTGCAGGGCCCTGGCTGGGTCTGGTGCGCCCAATGTGGATCCATTGAGGAGATCCTTTTAATAAATCCCCATTTTTTTATTCTTAAACTTCTGTCCCAATCCCTGTTCTAGCTCAGCCTCCCAAGGCATCAGCACTGCCGCAAAACCCCTCTCAAGGAACGGATCCTCCTCCTTCCTCCTGTTCCCAGTGCCAACAGGGCAGCTTTCAGGAAACACAGACCAGTGGGCAAGGGCAGCAGGATTCCCAAAAACCCCCTGTGGACAGCAAGGTCAGGTTCCAGACAAGTTTGCCCTTGCAGGAGGTGCTCAGTAATTGCCTTTTGGAGGGATGTTGAGATGCCTGGTGTTGATTCAACCAACGAACAAGGTGCTCACAGGAGGCACCAGTACAAACAGTGCTGGGTGCAGAATGGGTTTGCTTCAAGGGCAAGAAAGGCACAAAACAGAGCAGCCTGATCATTCATGACGCCTGAGGTATCAGCTGGCATTATTCTTCATTAAAAATATCCCTCCCTCAAGGAAAAAAACATTCAAGTCATAACTATAACAAAGTATTTATTCCATAAAAAAGTAAACTCTTCAGAGACCCTTTTTTGTAAGGGGTCGTGGAGGGAAAGAAATCCCCAAAAAAAGGGAAGGTTTGGGAAGGGAAAGGAAGGTTTGAAGGGAAGCGTTTGGAAGGGAAGGTTTGGGAAGGTTTGGAAGGTTTGGAAGGTTTGGGAAGGGAAGGTTTGGGAAGGTTTCGGGAAGGTTTGGAAGGGAAGGGGAAGTTTGGGAAAGGGAGGGAAGGTGGGAAGGGGAAGGGAAGGAAAGGAATTGAGGGAAGGGAAGTGGGAAGGGAAAGGTTGGGAAAGGAAGGCGTTGGAAGGTAGTGGAATTGGGAAGGGAATTTGGGAGAGGGGAAGGTGGAAGGGAAGGGAAGTGGGAAGGGAGGGAAGATGGAAGGGAAGGGAAGGGAAGGGAAGTGGGAATGGGCCAGGGTAAGGAAGGAGAGGAAGGGAGGGAAGGAAGGAAGGGAAGGGAAGGAAGGAAGGGAAGGGAAGGGAATGGGAAGAAGCGGAAGGTGAAGGGAAGGGAAGGGAAGGGAAGGAAGGAAGGGAAGGGAAGGAAGGAAGGAAGGGAGAGGGAAGGGAAGGAAGGGAGGGAAGGGAAGGGAAGGGAGATTTGGGGCTCCAGAAGCTATCAGGTTTAAAGTCACAAGGGAAATGAAGCATTGGTTGAGCAGGAGCCCATGGACGACAGGAGCAGTTCCCAAACACCATACCCAGGCCATTCAGCACCCCAGGACCAGAACCTTTGCATTCCCTGCAGCACCCGCGTGGGCACCAGCTGCGCCCAGCCCTGCTCTGCTGGGGCACAGCAGCACCTCCCTCCCCTTCTCCCTGGCAACAGCTCGTGCCAGGGATGCCCAGCACCGATGCCCCGAGGCCGGGCCCCATCCCAGACCAGCCTTGGTGCTCCCACGCTCCTGCCAGCGGGGCTGGGCTGCCCCAGGGCCCGGCTGGCACCCGCAGCAGCTTGAGCACGAGGCTGTGCCACAGGGCACCACATGGCACCCGCAGCAGCCCTGCAGCACGAGGGCTGCTGCCCACAGTGGCACCACATGGCACCCACAGCAGCCGAGCACGAGGCTGTGCCCAACAAAATGCACCACATGGCACCCACAGCAGCTCTGCAGCATGAGGCCACTGTCTGTGCTGGGCACTGTGTGGCACCCGCAGGAGCCTGAGCATGAGGCTGTGCCCACGATGCACTTGTTGTGGCACTCAAAGGAACCCTGGCATGAGGCTGTGCCATTGTTATGGCACCACCTGAACCCAACACTTGGCACTATGTGACCCCATGCCACACTTGCACTGTGTTGACCCAAACTGCCACCGTGTGACCCATGCTGGCCACTGTGTGACCCACACTGGCACAGATGTGAACCCAAACTGCACTGTGTGACCCACACTGGCACAGTGTGACCAAAACTGGCACTGCATTGACCCACACTGGCACAGTGTGACAAACTGCACAGTGTGACCCATGCTGGCACCGTTGTGACCCACGCTGGCACCGTGTGACCCACATTGGCACTGTGTGACCCACGCTGGCACTTGAGTGACCCACGCTGGCACTGCTTGTGACCCCAAAACTGGCACCGTGTGACCCAAACTGGCACTGACTGACCCAAACTGGCACTGTGTGACCCACACTGGCACCTTGTGACCCACATTGGCACTGTGTGACCCAAACTGCACTGTGTGACCCACACTGGCACTGTGTGACCCAAACTGGCACCGTGTGACCACCATGGCCACTGTGTGACCATTGCCATGCTGGGCATGTCCCTGGCAGGGCTCAGCCCCTGGCAGTTGCCAAGGCCTGATCTCTCTCTTTTCCCGACCATCCCACCCCCCAACACTCCAACAGGAGGGCACTGCTGCAGAGCCCTCTGAACCCTGCACCAGCTCAGGATCCCTCTGCTTGTCCCTGCCCAGCCCCTTGCACAGAAATGCCCCCCCAAGGACATGAGGAGCTCCCTCAGAACCTCCCCAGAACATCCCTCTGGCTGTCCAGGACCCCTGCCAGGGGGCTCAGAGRCCCTGGCACAGAGCCCAGAACACCTGTGGGTTTGATTATGACCCGTGGAGCAAATTACCAACCTTACRTGAAGAYCAGCAAGCCACAACAGTTTAGGCAGAATAATAGTGAAGTTATCAYGGGGTGAAAAAGTAGATTTTAGGGTTTCTGGTATGGGGGTTCAGGAGGCAAGATGGAAGGAACTGGGTGTGTCCAGCCTTTCTCCTTCTTCTTCTTGGCCTCCATCTTCTGCTGTGATGTTGGCACTTACAGATTGGTTTGGAGTAGAAGCTCACKCTAGGTGATAGGTATTGGAAAGTAATTGTAAATATTGTACATATAGTTTTTAGTATAAACACATAACACCTGTTATGTGTTTTAGTATAAACACATAACAGCACACTACCTTCGAGGCAGAGTGCTGGAACTGTCCTGTGGACGGACCTCAGCAGGACAGGAGAAAGAATTTTATAGATAAGGAATAATAAACAACCTTGAGACCGAGAAATGAAGAGCTCTGACTCCTTCTTCAAGCACCAGGCTGGGAAAAGAGACTTTCCAACCTTTCTCAGGGTCACTGTGAGCAGCTGGAGATCCTGACACCTGCCCAGCACGGCAGGTGAGGCTGCTCTGGGGTCCCAGTGTGCTCCACACTCTCGGGTTGCTGTTGATAATTGCTGCCCCGAGATGTGCAGGATATCTCTGCTTCGGCCTGCACAACTGCAGAACGAGTCTGGACTCTTCACTTTTCAGTTTTGAGGTTGTTTATTAATTCTTATCTACAAATTTTCATTCTGCCCAGCCAAGATCTGCTCAGCAGGGCAGCCACAGGCACTCTGCCCGCCCCCGAGGCGGTGTTGTCCTTTTGTACTACAAACTACCTATAACATATTTACACTTAATTCCCAATACCCATCACCTGTGTTAGACAGTGCACTTCTACTCTAAACCAATCCCAAAGTGCCAACACCACTGCAGGAAATGGAGAACAAGAAGAAGAAGGAGAGAGGCTGGACTCGCCCAAGTTCCTCCATCTTGTCCCCATAACCCCCACACCAAAAATCCTAAAATCTACATTTTCACCCAGTAACCATTTTGTTATTACACTATTCAAACCTCTGTGACTTTCATGTCCTCATACATGCTGGCCATTTGCTCCAGGGGTCAGAATGAAATCCCCAGGTGCTCTGGGCAGCATGCCAGGGTGTCTGAGCCCCCCGGTCCTCAGCAACTCTGGACACCCGGGGGGATGGACTGAGTTCCAACACCACACAAGGGAGGAAACCCCCAGGAGATCCCCTGGCCTTGCACAGACCTGCTGATGGTGGACTTGAGGTTTGCTCAGTCTCACACCCAGCCAAGTGAAGGAAAATCTGATCACTGTCCTGGTTTCAAAGCCATTCCACAGGAGAGTCCTGAACTTCTGTAGGAAGAAGTCTGGACAGAAAAGTTTTGTACATCTCAGCTTCTTCTTTCTGCTGCCCACTCTTCCCTTGCCTAATCCCATTCCTTACTCTCCTGGAGAGAAAGATCAGGCTGAAGGCAGCAGAACCCAGCCTGATTATCATCACTGATGTGCCTATTCCACAGCTATAAATGATTTTTAACATTGTTTACCAGGTGAAACCCATGAGGATTGTCCACAGCCACAACTCCCACCCACGATGGCCAGGAGTACACACTGGCCATGGAAATTCATTCCTTAGTTAATTCCTTCCCAAGGTTTGATGGAAGCTCACAGCATCTGTGCACTGCAGCCAGCCTGGCCCTTCTGCTGCTCCTGAGCTCAGGAAATCAGAGCTGCTCCAGAGCAGTTTCATCCTGAGGAGCAAAACCACAAAAGGCCTCTGCCTGTGCAGTCTTTATAAATAAAGTATCCACACTCGAGAAATTGGAGTGTAATTAAAAGTACATTTTATCACACCTCCCACCGTTGTGCCATGGCAGGAACACACAGTTTCCTGCAGAGAGAGGATTTGGGGTTAGTCATAAACTGCTCTGGCTGATAAGGCACCACCAGGTGTGCAGAAAGGCTTAGGCTGTAATTTCTGATAAGRGAGACAGAACGGAGACAGAATGAGAACTGAACTCTGCTTTCTGTCTCTTCCTCTGCACATKTGTGCCCAACCTGGCCCAGCCTGAACCACAAGAAATAACAGACCAAGCTGGATTGGATTTCCCAGAATCCCAGGATGGTTTGGGCTGGGAGGGACCTGAGAGCTGATCCAGTTCCAATCCCTTTGCCATGGCAGGGACACCTTCCACGACCCCAGGCTGCTCCAAGCCCCGTTCAACCCAGCCTTGGACACTTCCAGGGACCAGGAATCCTYAGCTTCTCTGGGAACCTGTGCCAGRGCCTCACAGGGAATGACTTTTCCCCTCTGTTTTACCCCTGGCAGGCTGCAGGCAGAGCCAAGGCTGGTTTTATTTTCCCTCTGCACCAGCAACTTAAATTCATTTTTCACTCCTGTCAAAACCTTGCTGACAGTGTTTACAACCCCTGAACAAATGCATGGCTCTTAAGCACAAACAAATCATTCTGCAGTGGGTTCTGCTGCAGTTTCTGACAGCTGAAATGCAGGTTTTGGGGAGGCAGAGCTGCCAGGGAGGGGGAGAGGGATTTATCCAGCTCTGCCTCCCATTCCCAGCCATTTCCTGGGACTGCAGCAACCCAGAACTGTTCCCAACAAAAGAACCTGGTAGGAAACAGCAGCCTGGGAAAGGTCTGCAGGGCCTCTGCTCTGGGGGAGAGGGAAATCCCTGGGAAATCATGGAAAAGCAGCCAAGAGAACAAGCACAAACAAGTCCACAATGACAAAAACATCAATGGCAACTCTGGACAAAAACATCAGTGGGGAAGGGGAAAATAGGCAGCACAGAGGAGAGGAACCTCTCCATAAGAAGTGAAAAAAAAAAAAAAAAAGGGAAATATGGTGATGAACTTTAAACTCCCAATTTCTGGAAGTGGCCCTCGTTTGTTTGAGACAGCCTTGGAGCAGAGACAYCCCAGGGACACGGGAGCTGCCAAAAAACTGAACTGGCCAATTATTTTTTCCCTTTCTCTATACAGACTTTTGTTAACAGCAAAGGGCAAATTTAAACTGGGCACATCCTGGTTTCAGTTTGGGAGGATGGCATTGGCATCACATTGCCAAGGCTTTCTCCTGTGCTGGTGCTTTCTGAGGGGTCTCAGGGCGCTGCTGGGCACTCATGGACTGGCACAACTGGGGAGCAGAGAGGGAAAGGAAAAT
This sequence comes from Sporophila hypoxantha, assembly GCA_002167245.1. Classification (NCBI taxonomy): domain Eukaryota; kingdom Metazoa; phylum Chordata; class Aves; order Passeriformes; family Thraupidae; genus Sporophila; species Sporophila hypoxantha. Next base: position 251,969 of record NDFG01000162.1, read on the forward strand.
GGTTTGGGTTGGATGGCACTTTAAAGACYCCTTCATTCCAACCCTGCATGGAAGGGAGAGGGGAAGTTCCACAGAACTCAACTAAAACTGGGAAGAAATCCCATTTTTGCAGAGCCCCAGCAGTCTCTGCACCACACAGGTTTGTAGCTCCTCTCTGATCAAACYGTTTTCTCCCCAAGAGCAGCTCCACCCTGCTCTCTGCACATTACCAAATCCTTATCTGCTGTGCCACTGAGGGATCCAGGGAATGCTGCCCAGCCTGGGAAGCCAACGCTGGGCACAGCTCAGGGAGCAGCCCCACAGAAGCTCCCACTCCTGTACAAGGGTTGGCACAACTGCAGATAAAGCCATTACTGCAACTCCTTTGCAAACAGGGAGTCTGAAATTACAGGATTACATTGCTGGGAGYGCTGCTGGCTACAGTTAATTATCAAATCTGAATTCCCATGGAAAGGAACCTCCAGCAAACAGAAGCACTACAAACCCCCTGCATTAACACAGCCCCTCATGAGCACACATTTATTTACATTTCTTTTACAGCTCTGCCTGTTGACAAGCTGCAATTTMATGGGATTTAGTGTGGGTGCATYCAGGTGTTTTATCCCAACACTGTGGCACAGGCAAATATCAAAAACTGCTGGGAAAATTCAGCTGAATAAACTCACTGATGACCAAGCTCCTTGAAGACAATACTACCAAACCTCAGCAGCAGATGCTTTAGAATCATTAAGGCTGCAGAAGATCCTGGACTCCTACAAAACTTCAGCAAAGGGCAAAGAACAGACATGCTGAGCCTGAAGAAAGCACTGATTTAAGTTAGTATTTTTTTTTTAAACTTCCCACAGAAGTCCCAAACCCAGYTATTCTCTGCTGARCCTGAAGAAAGCACTGATTTAAGCCAATATTATTTTTAACTTCCTGCAGAAGTCCCAAACCCAGCTATTCTCTGCTCCTGAGAAGGTGCTCTGTGTTTCTGTCCCCACCTATGGCATGCAGGGGTTAAATTCCACTCTGAGGGTCTGGCAGCCAGGCCCAGGCAGCCCTGAACAAACCAGAGGCAGAAGTTGGACACTCTGAAGGAGTTTTTTTTGCCAACCCTGCAAGAGCAGGGCAGGAAGAAGAAGCCCATCCAGKGCTTTTAAATCCCATTTCACTCATGTGATGCCTTGGGATGRCTGCCTRGAACAGAGGCCAGACAGGATTGAGAGAATAAAAGKGARTATTTATTAAAGGCCTTCCAYAGATRCACCYTGGGCYGTCAGAAGCCTCCAAGGCTAYACCCAAAATGGACAATGRKCACRAGTTTTTCAGACAATYATAAATTTTTARCCCCATTTGCATATCAGGGGTTAATGCTCCAATTACAGCTTCAGGTGATGAAGTCATTTACCCCCAGTTTGCTKCYCCCCARCTCATTTTGTTTGTRCTTTTGGGGCCTGAGGCTGGAGGGTGCCCTTGAGTTTCAGGCCCAGAGGAATTGTTGTGTCTGAATAAAGCAGGAGAGCAGCAGCTGAGAGAACAGGCTGTGGAGTTYAGAGCTCTACACTGAAGCAGTGCAGGGTCTGAGAAACAGAAAAGCCAAATCCTAAGGCATCCAATGGACTATTCATCATCTGCAACCCTTCTGGTGCAAGTGCTAATGGGAGAAACTTGTAGGGAAGGTGAAAAGCAGCTCAGAGAGCTGGGGCAAAGGGGAGGAAACAGCGTGTAACTGCCTTGAGATCCCTTCAGAGAGCTCAGCCCATCAGTGCTGACAGCAGAGCAGAGCACAGCACGGCACAGAATGGCACAGCACAGCATGGCACAGAATGGCACAGAATGGCACAGCACAGCACGGCACAGAATGGCACAGCCCAGGAGAGCAGAGCAGAGCAGAGTACAGCACAGCACAGCACAGCATGGCACAGAATGGCACAGAATAGCACAGAATGGCACAGAATAGCACAGAATGGCACAGCACAGCATGGCACAGAATAGCACAGAATGGCACAGCCCAGAATGGCACAGCACAGCCCAGCAGAGCAGAGCAGAGAACAGCACAGCATAGCACAGCACGGCACAGAATGGCACAGCACAGCATGGCACAGAATGGCACAGCCCAGCATGGCACAGAATAGCCCAGCCCAGCCCACGTTGTTTACAAGGCAGCTCCCAGCAGAACTGGAGCAGTGCTTGGAAGGGGAAATCTCTGGGAAAGGGGGGATCTCTGGAAAGGGGAAATCTCTGGGAAAGGGGAAATCTCTGGGAAAGGGGAAATCTCTGGGAAGGGGGATCTCTGGGAAAGGGGGGATCTCTGGGAAAGGGGGATCTCTGGGAAAGGGGGGATCTCTGGGAAAGGGGGATCTCTGGGAAAGGGGGGATCTCTGGGAAAGGGGAAATCTCTGGAAAGGGGAAATCTCTGGAAAGGGGAAATCTCTGGAAAGGGGAAATCTCTGGGAAAGGGGGATCTCTGGGAAAGGGGGATCTCTGGGAAAGGCGGATCGTGCCTGAACTCACAGGACAATGGCTGCCAAACCCAGCCTTTGTTTGGGGACACTTGGAAACTGCCTCGTGCTCCTCGGTTATTGAAATGGAATAAACCAGCAGGAGATGGGCACAGGCATGCCTGGACTAAATGTAATAGGGAAAAAATTGAAATTAAAAAAATGAATAAAAAGAATACAAAAATCTTATCCCAGCCTTCAAGAGAGCCTTGATAATTTGCTAAGATGCAGGAKTTGCCCTCCATGCCCTGGAACCTGGTGTTAAGCAAATATTTGTAAGAAATMAAATCTCTTTGCCAGCTGCCCCCARACATGACTTGGAGCTCCCTGCACTGGAGATGTCACTGCCTCCATGTCCTGAGGTCCCCAGAGCAGGGGGTCCCACCCTGTTTCATCTCCCCCCACTTCAAACTCCTTTTCCTTCACCCCCCCTTCAGAACGTGAACTTAGGGGAACACAAAACACCCAATAATCAATCCCACAGGTCCTGAAGGGCACTGCCAGCACCAGCAGGCCTTGGCAGGACTCACCTCAGAGGCCAAGCACCACAAGAGCTTTGAAATAAAATCCAGAACACRAGACTTGASTTGATTTTCAAGGCTCTCCCTCAACTCTTTAAGTAGCATGAGAAGAACCCACATTTTTTCACATCTACCTGTATTTCCCCTTCTCTCGCCTTTCCTTTCTTCTTTTACCCTGAATTCTCAGTTCTTTTTTCTGGTCTGTGTTTTGTTTTTTTTTYAATCMCCAGAATGCAGGAGACTTCCAGAGCTGATACAAACATTAGTACAGAGGAGGGATCTCGGGCAGGAGCACAAAGAACGAGAGAAACAAAACCCACAACAAACCAGGTTTGAAATCCTAATCAAGAACATGCTGTAACAAAGCAGAATAATTCCACACAGCTCCAGCCTGGCAGCCACTCTGAGGTGACATAACAGCGTGCTCTAACATACAGCATCACCCTTTTAAAAATACATTTGTGTTTTTATGGTGCTCAGGACATTTCCTTTGTCATTTCTCACCTCCTACTGCCACTGAGGCTCTCAGCAGCAGCAGAGACTTGGCCAAAGTTCTGGCAGCTCAGACAAGGAGCTCCAGGAGGGATTTCAGGCCATAATAAGATCTAAGCTGTCGGAAAGTCCAGGCAAACTTCTGTGGCATGTTTTTCCTTTCTCTGCCCTATAAACACCCTGTGGAAGCTGTCCTGGAGGCTGCCAAGGGAGCACAGAGCATTCCCTCAGCTGCTGCACATGACTCTGGGCAAGGCTCCTCCACCACAGCTCCCAGCATTGTCCCCCAGGCCTGTGGCTACAGGAAAGCTTGCCCATGTAGGGTGAGGATTATTTTGTTTCACAACTGCCTCATGACTTCAGGGCAGTCTGGTGGAGAGGGAAACGTGGMTGTTCGAGTGGGGCCGTGGGTCTCCTGCTCTCCAGACAGAGCTGGGATTCCCTGCCACTGGAATTGCTCCCACCAAGGTCTCTGGTGAGGASGGTGAGCCAGGACAGGTCTCAGTGTGACCCTGGCAGCAAACCAGGGCTGTCCCCTGACTGCCAGACCTGGGAWCCCACCCCAGCCAGGCTGCCAGCCTCACTGAAGGATTGCTCTCAGGGACACACACCTGAAAGAAAGGAAAGAAATCCCTGGGATGGCACAAGCCTTTTGGGGAAAATGAAACAGGAAAGCCTTATAAATATGATTGTCTGGCAAAAGATTTGGAGAATATAGAAACTATAAACGAGATTGAAATGAAAGCAAGCTTTGAGATCCCTCAGTTACTGAACAACTGGAAAACAATGGTGTGGCTGGACTGAAGGTGATCTCCTTTTGATGGAACAACACCCTCTGCCTGCAGACAGGCCCAAGGGTCAGAGCAGACCCTGCCAGCTTGGCAGGAGGGGCCCAAAGAGGAGTTTTTAGGGTTTAAAATGTAACACAGTATGGTGATGTAATGATTCTTATAGGCTGTATGGAAATGCTATAGGATTTGTATCTTGTACTAGATTGGTTAGTGAGAATCAGAATATTCAACACAGAAGAAGATTTCTTGTACTGTAACAAGAACCTCACTCTCTTACGTTTTTGCTCTCTTATGCTTTTGCTTTCTTACCCTTCTACGCTCTTACCCCTTTACTCTCTTACCCCTTTACTCTCTCACCCTCTCATCCTCTCTCCCCCTCTCCTCTCTCAGGCCTGCTCTGAGCTGAGCTGGCAGCTCCCAGCAGCACCCTGCCCTTGGCCCTTTGCAATAAACCCCAAGTTCCTGACCTGGCTGCAGAGATCTCTCATCCCTGTCCATCCCACCCCCCAATGCTCCTACACAAGCCCCCCAGGGCCAGCACCCCTCCCACCACCTGCAGCCACACAGCAGCACCTGAGCCCAGGGATGTTCCATCTCCTCCCACCCCAGCACTCAGACAAATCCCCCATTTTTGGGAAAAGCTGAATCCATCCTGTTGTGCAGCACTGAACTGTGTAATGAAATGTGCACGGGCTGAGCTCAGCTCTTGGAATGGAACCTGCACAAGGCTCAGAATGCTGGTGCTCACCATCCTCTCTCATAAAAGGCTTTATTTACTTTCTGATTCCGTGAGTAAATGCTGTCTATAAATAGCCCTCCCTGCCCAGCCACGATGCTGTTATCACCTCAGTCACTGGGAAAGGCCCTGATAAGACCAAGTGATAATAGATCAGGATCACCCTTCTGTGGAAAGGAACCTGCTGGAATTCATTACTGCACGATTTTCATTYCCCTCTGCAGCTCTTCAGCCTGAAGCAGCAAAAATAATGGAGTGCCCATGCCCTCCTCACCTTGTCTTTGGGTTTATCTCCCTCTTCCACCACATCCTTTAAGAACCAGCCTCAAAACAGAGCCAAACTCAAAACTGAGAGCTCGGCTCRCCCTAATCTCTGTCCCAGCCCTAAACACTTTTACTGAACACACTAAAGAACAAAGAAAACAATGAGATAAAGCTTATCTGCTCCCAGGAGTCAGGAGCACAGGTGGAATACACACCTAGGGCACAGCAAAGCCTCCCACCACTGCCCTACACATGCATTATCTCGGTGTGAAGAGCTTTATGACCTTTGTAAAAGTAAATATATTTAAGTGCAGCTTTTATGTGCAGTGTGGAGGTTCTGACCTCCAAAGAAATAAACTTTTCTTCAAGGGCTCCGCTGCCACTGGAGGGAATGCACAGAACTCCTACAGTGCTCCTATGGATCCATTATCTACATTTCCAGAGTTTTACTGTCTTTGAAAATGTAAATATATTGAAGGGTAGCTTTCATGTGCAGTGTCAGGGTTGTAAGAACATGAGGATTAACCAAGGGAAGAAATAAAAAGCTCTTCAAGGGCTCYRAAGACACTTGAGGAACACACAACACTCCCAAGAGTGCTCCTATGGATCCATTCCCTTATCTGCATTTGAAGAGCTTGATTACCTTTGAAAATGTAAATATATTTTCTGTGCAGTGCCAAGATTGTAACAACACAAATGTTAACAGAGGGTAAGAAATAAACTGTTCTTCAAGGGCTCCGATGGCCTTGAGGAACCCCAGCACCCCTGCAGAGCTCCTGTAGATCCATTCCCACACCTGCATTTAAAGTTTTACTGCCTTCACAAAGGTAAAGATATTTAATGTGCTGTGCCACAATTGTAACAACACAAATGTTAACACAAGGTAAGAAACAAACTGTTCTTCAGGGGCTGCAGTGGCACCTGAACACCCAGCAGCCTGCCCAGGAACAGAAYGTGCCCCTGCTCTCATCACCTCTGCAGCTCAGGGCTTCCAGTTAATCACGGGGACTACAGAATTACCTTTAACCACAGCACTCTGCCATTGAGAGGGAAGCAAATGAGTAAAGGTGACAGCATGGGTATAAAATTCAAGATGAGGCATTTTTAAATATTTATATAAAGGCAGAACGGTCTTCAATTCACACAAACAAAGCAGGTGCTTTTGCTGCCTCAGTTGCACAGATCTCCAAGAACTGGAGTTGTTTAGTACTTGAATTTTTAGCAGTAGGGGACATAAACAGCCAGGGCAGGGGCAGCCCTGGGGTATTTGTAGAGGGGAAGGGATGGGCAGCAGGAGAGTTCCAGTACAGACTTGGTTTTCATGGAAAACCAGACTGGTTTGGGTTGGAAAGAGCTTAAAGCTGATCCAGTGTCACCCCTGCCATGGCAGGGACACCTTCCCCTGTCCCAGGGTGTTCCAGCCTGGCCTTGGGCACTGCCAGGGATCCAGGGGCAGCCCCAGCTGCTCTGGGCACCCTGTGCCAGGGCCTGCCCACCCTCACCYTTTTGGGAAGGATTCCTCCCCAGAATCTCATCTAAACTGTCCCTCTTTGTTTAAAACCATTTCCTGTCCTGCCCCTCCATCCCTTGTAAATCATCCCTGCCCACCCTTCCTGCAGCTCCTTCAGGCACTGAGAGGCCACAATTAGGTCACTCCAGAGCTTCTCCAGGATGAACAATCCCAATTCTCCCAGCCTTTCCCACTGTACCAGGCCAGGAACAGGGCTGCAGTGACTGAGGCAGTGACCTCATTCCCCTGCCCCACAATTACAGGAGGATGGAGCTGAGTCACGGACCCAACCCCCCCAAACCACAGCTCCCCCAGGGAAYAAATCCCTGCCCACAGGCCTGGAGCTCAATCTCACTGGGAATTTTAGAGGAGAAAGAGCAAACTGGAATKAATGCTCCACTGAAAGCTGGGAAAAGGAAAAGGCTCTGCCTCTGGAAACGGGAATTCCTCTTTTAGGGCTGCAACAAACCCAGAGCAGCTCAGTGCTGCTACACACGAGGCTCCCACCCTCCCCTCCATTAAATAATAAGTGGAAAAACAGTGAATTCCTTCTTCCAGCCACCAAAAGGGAGCAGGGAAGAGCCTGCCTGCATTGCACATGCACGGGGAGAGGGATCCCCTGGCCCCAAGGGAAACCCCAAAGTGAAACCCCAAAGTGAAACCCCAAAGGGAGAGTGTTGTTAGTTGTAAGATGTTTACAAGAAGGGCGCTGCTCCTAATTAAGCAATAGTGTAAAAAGCAGTGATTAAAGACCAGTCAAGTCCACCTTTATCATAGCTACCTATAAAAGAAYGTGTGGTTTCCAATAAACTCAGCATTTTACCTTCTGAGACTTTATAAATCACTTTATYCACCCATCCTCGATGCAGTAACAGCAGGAGGGGAGGGGGAGGCAGGAGAAGGGGTTGATTTGCAGATTCCTCTGTGCTCCCCCAGGGGAGGCAGCCCCTCTGCATGCAGGACAGCATTCCCAGGGTGACTTTGTCCCTGGACAGGGAAAGGGAAAGCTGCTCTCCTGCTGCCAGCCAGCAGCTCTCTGCCAGGGAGAATACAGATTAGCAGAAACACGTTTTCCAGGGCATTAGGGAATTTTTAACTGCTCTGCACTCCACTTTTCTCCCTTTCTTGAAACAAAATAATAAAAAAAAAGAGGGAAAAAATTTAAAAAATAAAAAAAATTTAAAAAATAAATTAAAATGGCATAAAGAGCCAAAGGTGAGGTGATTCTGGCATAGTTATTTGGGGGAAAAAAAATGATAAAACAGTTGGGAAAATATTCCAGACTGCCCAATGCTTCARCGTATGGAAGAGAAGGAAATAAAAATTTCTCTTCTGCCTGTGAGAGAGGGGGGATTTTTTGTAGCAGTTTTAATGACAGCAGCTGTTTGAAATATTAAATATTGACATTAAAATATCCCCATTGCAATTCAATATTAATGCCCCCCTTGCCAATTTATGGAATTCAGTAAATTTCCACCAATGCCTGGTTTTCTCTTTAACCAGATGTGACTCGTCAGGGTCAGATTCTGGGACTGATCTGACCCGGGCCTGCTCAATTTCAATTCTGTGCTCTGTGTCAGAGGGAGMTCCATTGATAAAAAATAAATAAAAATGGCATAGTTGTATTTTCTCCCCTCAGAGACAGATTTTACCTGTGAGAATGCACAGGCAGAGACTCTTGCAGTGGAATCCCAGATTTGGAATCAGTCCTGAGGCAGGATCCCTTTGATCTCGGGCTCCAGCCTGAGTCACTGCATTGAAGGAAGGGGGATGCTGTAAATCATCACTTCCTTCAGCATTCCCTGCCTGAGTGAGCCACTGCAAATTACCAACTTCCCTTGCCCACATGAAGAGGAGCAAGTTAATTCCTCCTCTTTTTAGTCCAGGATCCTGGAGCTGTCAGGTTTTCCAGCACTGTTCCAGGTGCTGATGTCTGTGCACACACAAAGCCAGGCACCCCTGAGTGCCCRAAGCACCAAACACAGAGCTCTGCATGAAGCTCACCTGCTCCCAAACCCTGAAGAGTGGGAAATTTTAAGTGGTTTGTCCACAGAACCAAGAGATTTGGGAAGTTACATGGAACTGAGGTGCAGGCTGTAACACCAAGCCTGTTTTTTGACTGGATTTCAGTGCAAATTCAGAACAAACCCCCYRAAATGAGCAGCACATTGAAGATTAAATCCAGCAGCAGTGCAAGGCTCTGATCACACACAGGGCAATTCCACCTCAGAGCAAGGAATGGTGCTGCTTCCAGGCAGGAAAAGCCAAAAAAGGGACCCCTGAACCTGTCCCCAGWGAGAAGGAGCAGCCCAGGCACAAAGTCCCCTTGGAAAGGGCTCCAAATGAGCCAGGTTTGGGGAAGTGGGACACAGGGAGCCAGAGGAGTCACATGGAGCAGTGCTGGATGCAGGGACAAAGGGCTGCAGGGACTCTCTGCTGGGATTTCAGCGCTGGCCTGGCTCCCTAACGAGCTGGGCACTTCGTTAGCRGGCACAGAGCTCATTCTGTGCCAGCCCTCCCCTCCTGCAGCACCAGAGCCACAGCTGATGTCATTCTGCACAAGGGAGCAGCAGCACTCACAGCAGGGACACAGGAGAGGCTCCCAGGCCTTCGAAACCACGGCTGAGAATTTCATTTTTAATTTTTAATTTTCCAAACACAGCACCTTGGTAATGCTGTGGTGGTAAAAATGTGTGTGTGCCCCAGCTGCCACTGCCTGCCACAGMACTGSAGAATGTCAGGGAACCTTTCCCAAGTTTCCTGAAGTCAGGTAAATCACCTGGAAAAATCCAGGTTTCATTTGAAGCAGGATGATCTGATAATCAGGATAATCTGATGATCTGATAAGCTGGTGATCCAGGGCCAGAAGAGTCCCTGGACAAGGTGACACCAGGGCTTAGGAAACACCAGACAAGTTCTTGATTACTTTGGCATCAAAACCAGATCCCCCCACCCCACAGGATCCCTTCAGCATCAGCAGGCAGCCAAAACATCCCCAGGTGCCACATCCACACCATTTTTGAACATTGCCATGGATGGTGATGCCATCACTCCCTGGGCAGCCTCTGCCAGGGCTTTGGGAGCTTTTCCATGAGGAAATTTTCCCTATACCCAATCCAAACCTCTGCTGGTGCCACACAAGGCTGTTCCCTCTCCTGCCACTGCTCCCTGGGAGCAGAGGCTGACCCAAATTAAGGCATTTTTGACAATATAKTTGAAATTCAAGAAGCTCTCAGTGTGCCCAGGCCGTTGTCCTACTACAACAATATTTTTGTCCCTTATTCCAAATTGATCATGAAGTGGAGGCAAATTGCTTCCCTTCAGATGTAAGAGTGGGAGGTTCAAGGTTAGAAATGTGAGAAAAACTCAGCTGTGGCTGCCCCTGATCGCTGGCAGTGCCCAAGGCCAGGCTGGACAGGGCTGGGACAGTGGGACGTGTCCCTGCCATGGCAGAGGGTTTGGAATTGCATCTTTAAGGGCCCTTCCTACCCAAACCACCCTGTGATTCCATGATTTCCCTGTTTCCCCACCCAGTCTCATGCCATTTCTTATCATTTATTGCCTTTTGTTATCTCTTCTCACTAATCCCTTCAGTGCTCTTGGAGCAAGGTAATTTTTAATAGGAAGATGTCACAAAGCTATGCAGGAGTTTCAGCCACCCTGAACWGAGCACACACAGACACTGTTAAGCTTTTAAACTTCAAAAAAAAACTGTAAGAAATCTCTTCCTTTCTCATACAACCACACACAAAAAAAGAGCTGGTTTAAAAAGAGTTGGTTTAAAAAGAGAAGGTTTAAAAAGAGTTGGTTTAAAAAGAGTTGGTTTAAAAAGAGCTGGTTTTAAAAGAGTAGGTTTTAAACACCAAGATGGAGATTTAGAATCAGAATATCCCAAGCTGGAAGGGACCCACAGGGCCCCTGCAGGACCAAAACACAACATCCTGTGAGTATTTCTAGCACAGAAAAAAAGGTAAACTTAGTCAGAGAAAAGCAGATGCAGGAAACCAAGCCGAGAGCTGGCAGAGCAGCAGCACAAAGGCTGAGCCACAGAAAAGCAGCTGCTGAGCTGGAGGTGGCTGCAGAGCCTTCCCTGGCCCCAGGTCCAGCACTCCAGAGGCATCTCTGCTCCAAAGCCCCAGGAGAGGAGCTGGGATTCACTGGTTATCACTGGTTCCTGTGTTTGCTGCCACCTCAGCCCACACTGCAGCATCKGGGAGATTCTTTGGGTTTTAGATCTGAGCTGTGTGAGGGGTTTGCTCCCAGAGCTACTCAGAGCTGAGCTGTGCTCTGAAAATCTGGGGTTTTATTGCCTTCAGAAAGCCCAGAGTGAGTCACAGGAGGAATCAAAAGGTAAATTCAAGTTACACACACACACAGTCCTGTGGTTCTCCTACAGCAGGGGAAGCTTCTTGAGAAACAAGGAGAAGTTTTTTCCTTTAAMACTCCAACCACAACACGAGGGGGGGGATTTTTCTCCTCACTGAGTTCATCTACAAACTCATTATGTTAATTCTAATTTAAAGACAAAAAGTTCAGAACAACAGCAGCTCCTTCAAGTCACTCATAACACACTCAGCCCTCCCATTACAAACCAGTTGRAGGCACACACAGAGATTTCTTTGTCTATTAAATCTTCCAAGCACAGCCCCARCCCCACTGTGGAGCACTGCTAGAAATCAGGATCAAAGAGAAACACCCTCCCCTCCCCACAAACCTTCTCCTGCATCCCTACAACCCARARKYCCMRKTTYC
>NDFG01000162.1:263522-361362 GCA_002167245.1 Sporophila hypoxantha
GRAAAAAAATAAATAAACCTGAGATTTGTGAGAGATACCGCGTGTACCCTAAATGTGTGTCTCTGCAGCAGCATTTTAGAAGGAAAGATGGAATTATTTAGGGAAATATTTCTCTTATGGGGCTTCACTTGCACAGCTCCAAGCAGAGCCACTTTCCACCCAGCAATTACAACTGGATATTTGTGCCACACAGCCAAGGTTTTTTTTCAAATCAGGCAATTTTATCCCTTCCCCACAAGGAAAACTGATGTTCTCCCAGGCCAGGGAAAAAGGGGCTTTTCAAGCCTGAGTCTCAGGTTTCAGCAGAGCCAGCATTTAATATCAAACTTCACATCTTGTAAGAGGCAGCCAAAAATCCCCCAGACCAGGGATTTTCCACTACTCTGGGAGCGGTGGAAAATCCGGAATTTCTGTGAAAAGCCACATTGAAAAATAATTATCCCTCTAAAACAGAAAAAGAAAAGCAGGAATAGCAGAATTAAAGAGGAGGCTTTCCACAGAGATTGTTCCTGCCAGCCCTGTGACCAATGGAGGCAGGGACAGGTCTGCCACGCTGCTTACATTCCTCCAGGGGGATGAAAAAATTATTTGTTTTTGATTGGGTCTATGCAGAACATTTGCATCTTGTTACTGCTGATATTTTAGCCTTAAAAGTTCTCAGACATTCCTCCAGGGCTTATCTTAAGCACATTTTTATTAAGTTCCCTTCTCTAAAAAAAACAAGCTCCAGTGAGTTTTGACGCGCGCTGCCTTTGACAATGATAATCTTTGTCCTTCCCAGCTGCAGCAAATTTAAGATAATCTCTTTTCCAAGTGGACTTTATTAATCTTGCCAGTGAAATACCATCCTGAGGTAAAACAATTATTTCCAGTTCAACTCTTAGTACCAGCTAAGCCCGTGCTGGAAAAGACAACCAACATCTGGCAGACTCAATATCTGCAGCAATTAAGGGTAATCGTGGAACCATAAACACACAAATGTGTGCTGGGGCTGGGCTGGGGACGGGCTGGGGACAGCCACCGAGGGAGGGAACGGCTGCAGCCAGCTGGGCTGGCCACACGCAGGGACACTGCCACAGGGACACTGCCACAGGGACACTGCCACAGGGACACTGCCACTGCCACTGGGGCGCTGCCACTGCCACAGGGACACTGCCACAGGGCCACTGCCACTGCCACAGGGACACTGCCATTGTCACTGGGGCACTGCCACTGCCACAGGGACACTGCCACTGCCACAGGGACACTGCCACTGCCACGGGGGCACTGCCACTGCCACAGGGACACTGCCACTGGGGTACTGTCACTGGGGCGCTGCCACTGCCACAGGGGCACTGCCACTGGGGTACTGTCACTGGCACACCTGCACTGTCACTGCCACTGGGGCACTGCCACAGGGACACTGCCACTGGGGCGCTGCCACTGCCACAGGGACACTGCCACCAGCACACCTGCACTGCCACAGGGGCACTGTCACTGGGGCACTGCCACAGGGACACTGCCACTGTCACACCTGCACTGCCACTGGTGCACTGTCACTGTCACTGGGGCACTGCCACAGGGACACTGCCACTGCCAGTCACCAGGGCACTGCCACTGTCACAGGGGCACTGTCACTGTCACACCTGCACTGCCACTGTCACACCTGCACTGCCACTGCCACACCTGCACTGCCACAGGGACACTGCCACTGTCACACCTGCACTGCCACTGGGGCACTGCCATTGTCATAGCAGTACTGTCACTGTCACACCTGCACTGCACGGGGCACGCCATTGTCATAGCAGTGATGTCACTGTCCACCTGCAATGCCCTGCACTGTACCGGGGCACTGCTCACAGTCACAGCAGCACAGCTTGCTGTCACACCTGCACAGCTGCTTGTCACTGCTGCTGTCACAATGCACTGCACTGTCACAGCGACACCATCACTGTCACACCTCCGCCACTGGTCACACACCACTGTCACAGCTGCACTGCACGTCCCTGTACAGCAGTACTGCCACTGTCGCAGGCTGCAACTGTCACAGCACATGGCCACTGTCACAGCACGCACTGTCACGTCACATGCACATCACCACTGTCCCTGTCCCCACGCTGTCCCGTGCTCTCTGGGATGTGCCATCTCCCCGGGCTCTCCGGACGGTGCCAGCTCGCCCGGGGAGCCGGGGCGGGACAGTCCCGGCACCACAGCCACACCTTGCACGTGTCACGGCAGACGCCCCTCGGTAGTGATGACAAGAATTAACTACTGGGGGGAGAATCAGTGATTAACAAGAATTAACTAACTGGGGGGAGAATCAGTGATTAACAAGAATTAACTAATTGGGGGGAGAATCCCGCTCGTTCTCCCCAGGGCCCTCCCAGCGGTGCCCCGGGGCTGTTGAGGCTCCGAGTGTCCCCAAATGGGGACAAAGATCCCCACAGGAGCCGGGCCAGGGCTGGGCTCRCCCCGGCTGCTCCCCAAAGCAGATAAAGATAAAAGCAGATTTTTCTCCTGAATAACCTGAGGGGACCAACCCCAAACCCAGGGATACAGAGCCTGGATCCCAGCCCTGCTCCTGGAGCTCTGCTCRGGCTCACCTCCCAGCACCTGAAGCACCACGGCTGATCATTATCATTAGTATCATTATTATTATTATCATTTTTATTATTAGTATTCGTATTCTGTCTAGAAAAAAAAAATCACTTCACCTTAGTGTTTTAAATTTAAAAATGTGACTCTGCTCCGATTTCAATTAACTGTCCCTGAATGTGTTTTTTATTGAGCTGCCTTGACTGCAAAAGTGCAATTTTGCAAAAACGCAATTTTGTTTTTTCCTGCTAAAAGGGTAACAAGAGGTAAAAAACTACAAAAGATCTGATAGGTAAACAATAAATTATCTGATTGGGAGTCAGATCTATGTCCAAAAGCTCTTCTAAATGCAAGCATAGCTGGAAAAAAATAAAGAAAATTAATTTAACTTCATTTTCCCTCTAAAACTCCTCCAGTTGCTGACTCCTTCACTGAAGTCTTGTGTAAAATCATAACCATTGCTAAAAAAAATATGAGATTAAGGCAGAACAGGAAGTAGAAAATATGCAGATTTATCATCATATATCATCATATATCAGATTTTACATCATTTGAGTAAAATATCATCACCTGGAGRAAAAAGCAAAATCAGTTTTGGACTGAAATATCTGCTGGGTTCCTCATTTTGTTTCAGAYGCAAACAAAAGCCAGGGTAAGATATGATCAGAGTGCTCGACTGACAATGCCCTCTCAGAGCTCCAGTTTGTTGTGTGACAGCGTCCAAGGAAAATTATTAGAGGGAACGGAATAAAGAAATTAACCATATTTCCCCCAAATGAAGCCACTGCTAATCCCARAAACTGCACAGGCAGAATTCCATTGGCAAGAACATCCTGGATGATCTCCCACTGYTGTTTTACAGCAGCARGGCTGCTTTTCCTTTAAAAGAAAGGAAAYAAAAGGGATTATTTCCCCTCTGGGCTGCACCCCTGCCTTCCCCAGTTCCCAGGTGGGACATCAGCAACASCAGGGACATCCCAGGTGAGCCTGCACTGCCCTGGGCTCCCTTCCATCCCCTGCCTGCCTTTTCCTCACAGCCAAATACTTCAAGCCACAAACATTTGGTAGCCACAACCTCCTGGACCAAGTGGCCACCCTGGAAAGGGGGAAAAGGCTCCCTTGCCCCAGGAGATAAATGGAATAATCACTGTCTGCTTGAGGGTGTTTGGCTATGGGCTGGTGGCTCCTGGGTGAGGTGACAAGGCCTGGCTGCTCCACARAGGCTGTGGGCTCTGCTGGCTCTCTGACTGAGCAATAAAAAGTTCTTTTCCTTTTCTTTCCACTTCTTTTTCCTTCCTTCTTTCCCAGGTCMCACACCTGGGCTGGGAGCCTGTGCTGGTGCCCAGCTCTCCATAAGCCCCAAGAGCCCCAGCAGGAGAGAGGCACAAGGCTCCTCCTGTTCCACCTGGAGCTCTTTGGGCTCCCTAAATAAACCCAGAGCATCCAAGGGATCCCAGCAGGGTGAGGGAACCCCAAAGAGGGCATTTAGTGCAGGCACACACACACAGAGAGGTGCCAGGGCAGCCCAGCCCTGGAGGGTGGCTGACAAAGCCTGCAGCACCCAGAGCCCAGGAGGAATTCMCAGAGCTCAGTCCTGCTCCCTGAGCTCGCCCAAGGCAGCTCAAGGCCCAGAGGAAAAAGCCAAACCCCCAAAAACAGGGGTGTGCTGTCCATGTGGCACTGAAGGTCACAGAACAGTGACCAACTCCAGTTCCAGAGAAATGAGCATCCATCAAACCCACACTGCAGACACAACACCACCAACGTGGGATGGGACGTGTTGATACCTGTTAATTACTTTTATTTTCCCCACGAGGAAAACACCTTTCAAGGGCAAGAATAAGATCTGAGGTTCCCCTTTGCTCTGCTGGATTTATCTGGTTTATGCAACCCCTGAGTGGGCAAGAACACAGACTGAGGGGAAAACGTGCTTTACACAAGTGAGTAAAAGCAGAAAAATCAACTTTGTATCAGCAGAAAGGCTGAACCTCGAGGCCCATAAGTCTCCGCTTCCCCCAGAAGCAGGAATAAATCACGTATCCATGGAAAAAGGAGAAGCAGCCCCCCAGTTTTGGTGACACAGCCCACACCCCACACGCTGTGGGATCCCCYTTCCCCATCCAGCACCACTTTTTGTGCTCCCTGCTCCTCCCAKTCCTCGGGACCGGCCACAGAAACCAAAACCAGCCCGTGCCACCGCGGCAGCCACGAGTGCGGGCTGGRAAACGGAGAGCAGCTCCTTTCTCCAGCCACAGCAGCGACAGAGCAGCCGAGCYCCGGGGAGAGGCACCGGCCAAGGAGCCGCTGGGGCACCAAGCCCGCGCAGGAAATGTCCGTGAGCTGATTCCAGGCTGTTACAAAAGCTGACCCGAGTGTGCAGGGAGCTCACTGCAGCAAAGCTGGGCAAGAAGGGACCCGGCCCCGCTCCGCAGGCCACGGAGCCGGGAAATAATGCGGGAAATAATGCGGGAAATGAGGCCGGATCCGGGGGGTTCTGCAGGGAAAACCCCGGCCCCGTGAGCAGGAAATGCATTTTGAGGCTAAAACCGCCCAAACTGCAGCCGGGAGAGCGCACGGCAGCGCCGAAGGACAGCAGCTCCTCAGACAATGCAGGAATCTCCTGCAGAAGCCCGAGTACATTTTTTCCCCCTCTGGCCTCCATCTCTGCCACACCGAACAGCGATGCAAGGGAACGCCATCCATCACCATTCCACCCCAATCCACAGGCCAGGGGACAGCTCCAGAGCCGCCGGCCTTACAAAGGCTTTTGTTATGGCTTATTCCGAGCAACATCTCGGAGTGCAAACCCTGCCCTGCAGTATTTGCAACCCAAATATTGCAGCACTGAGCTAATTTCAGGGAGCTGGCACACACCAGCGACTACTGGAGTAATCAGACCAAAAAAAAAAAAATAAAGGCGAGCTAAATTTAGGAGTAACTATGCGATGCAATATTAATAACGCATTATTTCCCTTCAAGACAAAAAACAGATATACATATATATACATGTATATATATATATATATATATATATATATATATATATATATATATATATATATGTACATATATATTTTTTTAATTAAGCTGACAATGCCCCTTGCAAGATCCAGGCTCTCCATCCGCCCAGGAATAGATCTCACAGTTTTCTGGGTATCAAAGGAGGTTCAACCCCCACCAACCCCAGGGAAAAAAAGCCCCCAGGACCCCGGGGCGCATCCCCGGCCCGCAGCGAGCCCCGGGCAGGGGGAGCCGGTGCCCGCTGTCCCCGGGCGCTCCCGGGGAGGGCTGGCCCCGTTTCCCCGCAGTGCAGCGCGGACCGCCCGCATCCCCCATCACTCACTTCCTCTTGTACTCGTCGCGCTCCCGCTTGACTTTGGCCAGCACGTTGTAGAGGGCGCGGATCTCGGGGGTGATGGTGTCGATCTGCACCCCGACGCCGTCCGGGTGCACCCAGGACACGCCGGGGCCCTGCACGGTCTCCAGGCCGCCGCCGCCGGTGCGCCGCACCTGGGTGTAGCTCCAGATGGTGCCGGGCAGGCGCCCGTAGTGCGGCGGCGACGGCAGCGGCCCGTGCCCGGGGCCCGGCGGCGGCACCAGCGGCGGGGTCCCGCCGTCCGTCTGCACCGCCTGGTCCCGGGAGAAGGTCTTGTAGCGCAGCCGGCGGTCGCGCTCGCTCTGCTGGGCCGCCAGCTGCTTCTCCAGCAGCCGGTTCCGCCGCTCCAGCTCGTGCACCTTGGCCAGGAAGCAGCGGAACCGCACGTTCAGCCCCTTGAGCAGGTGGATGTTGGAGCCCAGGTCGTTCCGCAGCGCCGCCGTCACCGGCGGGCCCCCCCCGGCCGCCGCGGGGCCGCCGCCGCCGGGGCCCAGCGGGCAGGAGGAGGCGGCGGCGGCGGCGGCGGTGGGGGAGAAGGCGCGGGCCATCTCCCCGAAGAGCAGCGAGTTCATGGCGGAGGGGCGGTGATGGACGGGCCGGCGGTGGCGGAGGGTCCGACGGTGATGGACGGGCCGGCGGTGCGGAGCGGCCGTGCCAGTGCCGCCGCTGTCTCTGCGGCCGCCGCCGCGCTCCGGGGGCTCTGAGGGCTCTGGGCGGGAGCGCGGGGCGGGACCGGCCCCGCCTCCACCCCGCGCGCCGGGGCCGAGGCCCCGCCCACGAATCAAACCACGCCTCTATTTCCATATACCCGCCTTCATTTCCATAACCACGCCCTGTATCTCCATACGCAGCACCTCATTTCCATAACCACGCCCCATAGCCGTATTCCTGTACACCCATGGCCACGCCCCTCATTTCCATAACAATGCAATCATTTGCATGTCCCCGCCTCGCGGTGCCGCAGCCGCTCCATCCACGTGTCCGCGGGTTCGGTGAATTCTGGGGATCCCGCGGGGTCCCCGCGTTGGTGGGCAAAGGTCCCTGAAGGAGCCCCGGGCCCGGCCCGGCCTCCCGGGACACCGCGGGGCCGGGGATCCGGACTGAGCCCCGCGGAGCCGGGCGGGAGAGCCGGAGTGTCCCCCGGAGAATGAATGATCCCCCGGAGAGGAGAAGGGATGCGGGGACACCGCAGCTCCTCGGGGATGCAGGGATGGAGGGAACCCGCAGGAGGAGCTGCCCCGGGAGCGGGGGTGGCCGGACAGGGGGGAACGGGTACCAGTGGAAGGAGGGAAATTTTGGGTATCAGGCAGCAATACAATTTTGAATATTGGACACAATATAATTTTGGGTATCAGGCAGCAATACAATTTTGAATATTGGACACAATATAATTATGGATATTGGGCAGCAATGTAATTGTGGATATTGGGCAGCAATACAATCGTGGATATCAGGCACCAATATAATTTTGGATATTGGGCACAATATAATTGTGGATATTGGGCGGCAATACAATTTTAAATATTGGGCACAATATAATTGTGGATATTGGGCAGCAATACAATTTTAAATATTGGGCACAATATACTTGTGGATATTGGGCAGCAATATAATCGTGGATATCGGACACAATATAATGGTGGATATGGGGCAGCAATACAATTTTGGATTTTGGGCACAATATAATGGTGGATATGGGACAGCCTGTGAGGGTGGCAGAGCCTGGCACAGGGGGCACACAAGGCCCGGAGCAGCCGGGATGGTGGGAATGGGAATTGTSCCCGTGCGTGGCACGGCTGGGACAGAAGATCTTTCAGGTCCATTCCAATCCCTCAGCGCTCTGTGATCCCACGGTCAGGTCAGATCAGACTAAATTATAAACCTTGGATTTTGTTATCCCACAGCAGAGCCCTGCCTAAGYGCTAAATAACGCTGATATTATAATAATTAAGTTATTAAATGAACATTTCCCAACTGCTGCTCCCGGACCTCTGGGCAATCAAAGGATATTGTTTAATTGAATGATGTGATCATTGCTCTGCTGGCAATGATGCAAGGGAAACACGGGGACAGCTCTGTCAGGATGGTGTAAAGCTGCAGGAACACWGCTCACCCAAATGTCATTTCTGAAATAAAACCGTGGGACTTGCTGGTTGTATTTATATTTATATTTTTACATATTTATATATATTTTTATATATTTATATATATTTATCTTATATAATTATTTTTCATTTTTATATTTTATATATTTATATTTTATTTTTGCAGTTATATTTATAWTTCTATATTTTTAATATATCTTATATATATTTCTATTTTCTAATTTATTTTTTATATTTTATATGTATTTTTTGCATTTATATTTCTATATTTTGATATATATTATATATTTAGATTTATATTTTACATTTTATATTTTCTATATTTATATGTTTATATTTTTATTCTGTATTTATATCTATATTTTGGAGCATAATTTATATTTATACTTATGTTTATATTTATATTTATATTTTTAACCCCACTTGCTGAAACTCCAGCAGCGCCTCCAGCCACGCTGAGCACCGAAACCAGAGCTCTTCAAAGGGCTCTGTTATTTAATGTGTCACTAACCTGTGTTTTGTCAGCACCTCCTGGAAAAAAAAATAAATGTGCTGGGTGGAGGTGCTTCATTAAGGGAGTGGCTCAAAGCAGCACCTGAAGGATTCGTCTCTGCCCAGCACAAACCCTGGGCTGGGTTTGGGGGTTCCAGGAGCTCTGGGAGTCCCCAAGCAGGGCCAGAGCTCCATCCCAAACCCATTGTCCTGCCCAGGAACGTTCTCCTGCTCTGGGCTGCCTTGCAGAGCCACAAGAATACCCAGAAAAAGCCAACATTGGCTCAAACTGCCCGGATTGAGGGCACTGTTTGGGGCAGCAGCCGGCCAGGGGTGGGTTTGTCCAGATTTGGGAAATTCCAAGGCTTGGAACCACCTGGGGAGGGGATGGGATGGGATTGGGATGGGATGGGATGGGATGGGATGGGATGGGATGGGATGGGATGGGCCTCAAGGTCCCTTCCAACCCAAACTGGGTGGGATTTTATGGATTTCCCTGGGTTTGGCACCTTGCTGGTGGTGCTGGAAGGAGCTGAGGGATTGCAGAGGGGAAATCCAGCTGAGTTTTGGTTTCGTTTTTTATCATTTTTTCCCTTCCTTTTAATTTTTTAACATTTCTATCATTTTTGTTTTAATTTTTTATCATTTTTTTCCCTTGGGGAAGCAGGAAAGCACCCGTGGGGGGATAAACCAGGCAAGGAAGGGTTTGGTTCCTGCCCCGTGATCTCGCAGCTCCCTGGATCCACCAGCACCCATCCCAAGGTCATTAAATCTAATTATGCCTTTASCTAATGAGCTCCAGCCCCTCCCTGGGACAGCCACGGTCRCCCCCAGGGTCCCCCTGTGCTGCAGCCTCACTGAATCCCCCTGAATTAATGACAGACATTAATTAATTAACCCKGGCAKGGGGAGATGRGAATGGCCGSCCTGGGAGGGCCCTGTGGWGGGGGATGTTCCTGCAGGGAATTCCTGCAGGGGATTCCTGGCTCCTGCCAGGAGAGGGTAGAAATAAGGGAGCCCTGGTTATTGGGACAGGCAGGAAAAGGGCTCTGGAAAGGGAAATGGGGCTGGTGCTGAGGGCAGGGACTCTCCGTGGCCACCTCCACCATGCCAACCACAATAACAACACACATTTGTTTGTTTCTTTGGGTTTTTSTTTGTTTGCTTGATGGRKTTGCTCCCATCTGCTTCACCCAAACTCAGGCTGGAGCAGGGATTGGGGTATCCAGGCCCTTGCATTTGGGTTTGCACTCTTTTTTTCTGGTTTTGCACTCATTTTCTTTTYCCTTTGGCAGCTCCCTGTACTCCCCAACCTCAGTGGCCGTTTTCAGAGCTGCTCTCTAAAATGGGCTCCAATWTTTAGTGTGAATTTTCCTGGGGCTGGCTGCATCCTTTGAGGCTCTGTTAGTCTGGCACTCATGGAAAGTTTCTTTTTCCTTGGTAAAATCACCATTTTCCAGTCAAACTGAGTGTTCTGGGATGACTTTAAGATGCTTTTATCCCCATTTGTCTTTTTAGCCCAGAAATGAGTTTTACACCTGTAAGACTGGCTCTGAGAGCTTTTCAGAARCTGCACTTGCTCCCCCACATCCCCCTCCTGGACTGGGCTGTCTGCAGCAGACAGACAGCAGGACAGAGCAGGACAGAGCTCTCCTTTGCTTTTGGCTGGGTTTGGTTAGCTGAGGCAGAGGAGGTCCCTGGACTGAGGATTTTCTTTTTCTTTGGACCTGTTTGAACCTGCTCTGTGCTGAACACCCCAAAGAGCACCAGGAGCTCTCACCTGTGGCCACCTGGGCCTGGAGGGACTGATAAGAGACTGATAAGAGACTGATAAGAGACTGAGTGAGCCGAGCTACAGCCCAAGGAGGGACTTTCTGAGTTTGCCATCCCTTCAGAACAGTGAGAGGTTCTATTGCTTAATATTGTCCATTTTTGGTGCTGGTGAATGCTTTGCCTGTTAAATAAAAAGGGTTTTTTCACTTTTCTCCAATGAAATCTTTTCCCAAAGCAGTCGGAGGAGGGGCTGCTGGAATCTGTTTTTCTAGAGGAACCCCTTTGAAGGGTTTCCCCCAAATTTGCCCTAAACCAGGACCCCAACCCAAACCCACCCCAGGGTGCTGCTCCCRGGGCTGGTGGCATCACCGGGGGTTGGTTTGTGTGTTTGCACAAACCTCCCTCTGAAACGAGCAAAATTCCTCTGGTTCAACACCCACAGAACTCCCAGGCCCCCAAAAGCMCCTCAGTGACTGCAGGGGGTCCTGCTGGGCTGGGATTTTACATCATTTTCTCATTTTTCACATCAGGTGAGGCTGCAGCCCCTGAACCTCTCCCAGCCCCTTCCCAGCCCTGGGGCCTCAGCCCTGTGGGGCTGCCTGAAAACAGAGCCAGACAAAACCCAGGCAGATTATTTCTTTATTGAAGGGGTTTCAGGTGCATCTCAGGCAGATGAAGCCCCCACAGGGCTACACCCAAAAATGGACCACAGCTCACTCACGGGTTTTCACACTTTTATAACTTTGGTCCATTTGCATATTGGGGGTTAATCCTCCAATTACAGCTTCAGGTAATGAAGTCATTYACCCCAAGTTTGCTCTCCCCAGCTCCCTTTTGTTTAATCTCTGGGGGCCTGAGGCAGTGAGGTGTCCTTGAGTGCCAGGCCTGGAGAGGAATTGCTGTGTCTGCCCCAAACGGGAGAACAGCAGCTGGCACTGCGTGTGGGGTTTGGAGTTACACACTAAAGAACTGCAGGGTTATATTACAAATTACAAACTGCAAATACAAATAATAAAAAATATCTTAAATGAAAATACGAAATCCTGAGGCATCAGCTCCAGCTCAGTGCTGCTCTCTGACACCCAGCAGGGCCAGGGGTACACACAGGGCTGGGGTGGCTCCCCCGGGGCTCTCACCCTGTGCCTTTCCTGGCTCAGGGTATTTGTTTGTCTGAAAGCAGCAAAATCTTTAACAGCCCACCCCAAAATGGTCGTTTTTTACCACAGAGCCTGTGATGGGGCTCGAGCATCAGCAGGGGGTTGTCACAGACATCTTCTATGGAAAATCCTTTCCTTAGGATTTTTCCTCCTGAGAAGCTGAGAGGCCTCAGGAACAAAATGTAACCAATGGTTATCTGCTGCTGTGGAATGCAACAGGTGCATCTGGGATTGGTCTGATGTGGTTGTTTCTAATTAATGGCCAATCACAGTCAGCTGGCTCAGACTCTGTCCAAGCCACAAACTTTTGTTATCATTCTTTCTTTTTCTRTTCTTAGCTAGCCTTCTGATGAAATCCTTTCTTCTATTCTTTTAGTATAGTTTTAATATAATATATATCATAAAATAATAAATCAAGCCTTCTGAACCATGGAGTCAGATCCTCGTCTCTTCCCTCATCCTCACACCCCTGTGACACGGTCACAGGGGGCGGCATCGATCCCATCCCGGCTGCGATTTTGGCAGCAAAGCCTCTCCCAGCCCAGCAGCTCCGGTGGGAAGGGGGGCAGGAGCTGCCCTGCCCTGCCCGGGCACGATGGGCAGAGCCGGGCACCGAGCCGGGCACAGAGCCGGGCACGGAGCCGGGCACGGAGCCGGGCACGGAGCCGGAGCCTCTGGATGGGCAGAGCCGGGCACAGAGCGGGGCACAGAGCCGGGCACAGCCCCGGAGCCTCGGGGCTGACTCAGCGCCACCGAAACAGCCGCGGTGCCACCAGGGCCGGGCCCTCCGGGTGTCACCGGCCGGGAAGGGTGACCCGGGTCAGCCCCGGGCGGTTCCGTTCAGGGAACCTTCGGGTGGTGCCGGGATCCCCACCCGGGCTCAGAGGCGTTCGTGGGGCTGCTGCTGGCAGTGCGTGGGAGGGATGAGCTCCACAGGGCAGCAGCTYCTCCTCGCCGCACCTTTCTGCCTTTAAAGGAGATTTCTCCTCCCCGAGCCGTGTTTGCTCCCCGGCTCTGTCCCCTCCCTGTCCCGGCAGCTCAGGGACAGAGGAGCCGCTGCCGAAACCCGGCACCTCCTCCCACTGTCACTGCAGGACAAGAAATAACACGCCATGCACACACACCGCTGTTCTCAAGGCAAAAAAGGGAAATTCATTTCTTGACTCTAACATTTATAGATTTCTAAGAGTGACAGTGGATTGCAGGGYGAAAGTGCCRCCYYTCCAATGACGCCGGACAATCTAAACAGTCTATCAAATTTCTCYYCTTCCATAACAGAATGCAAAMCAATGAGTTATTTACAGAAAGYGTGTGAGAAAGTTCGTTACAAGAATGTRAACACCAGAAGGCTTAGAAAWTCTTAAAAAAYCAGGGCGACGGGTTCGTTCCTGCAGTCACAAAAACCTCATTTTCCCGCATTTGGGGGCTTGTGGGTGTCAGCAGCACAAACCAGACCCGGCCCGAGGAGGGAGGATGCTCCTGCCCAGCCCAGGATCGGGGATGCGCGGGAGGGCCGGCCCAGCCCGGCCGGGCTGATCTCCTCCATGGAGAGGTGTCAATATTTTGCAAACAAAGCCGCAGCCGCGGGTGCAGCCCSGAGGGCGGAGGAGATGAAGGTGCCGAGCGGAGCATCCGCGCTCGGGGCGCGCCGCRGTTTCCGCGGAGACGGCGGCAGCGCTCTCAGCTTCCTTAGGAACCAAACATTCCATCCGCCCTGAGTAGGGCGGCAAATATGCGGGACGGGCCCGGACAGGCGGCCCGGGGGTGCCGCGGGGCGGGATCGCTGCGGCAGCGGCTCCGGGACCGCGCCGGGATGCGCTGCGGGATCCGGGCGTGCCCGCGCTGCCATCCCAAACGCTCCAGCTCCTCGTTCTGCAGGAGCATGCTTGGTTAATTCAAGTGCAGGATGTTTTTAAATTAACAGAATAAATGATTCCTTTCTCGTTGTTGCCCCAAACTTTGCTGGGTTGAGCGGCGCCCAAAGCTCCGAGCACTGAGGGGGATAAAGTTGAATTGGGATTTATTTTTGACTCCCTGTCTAAGCCTCCCCTCCAGAAGCCATTGGCTGGTTCTGTGCCTTGCTTGCACCGTGGGGTTTTAGCCTGACAGATTTTGCAGGACASGGGGAGAAGAAAAACTTCCCGGTGGGAGCTGTGAGGGATCTGGGCGTGATGGGGAATGTGGGGCTGGGACTGGCCGAGCATCCCCCGGCACCTCTCCCTGTGCCCTCCTGTGCCCCGGCAGGGACAGCGGGGCTGGCCCGGGGAGGGGACACCGGGGGCACCCACAGGGACACAGGGACAGCACACCCGGGGCACCCACAGGGACACCAGGGTCTGTCCTGAAAGGGGGACATCTCATCTGGGGCACTCACAGGGACACAGGGACAGCACACCCGGGGCACTCACAGGGACACTGTGACACACAGGGACAATTCACAAACACTGGGATTTGTCCCGAGGGGGGACATCTCACCTGGGGCACCCACCGGGACACAGGAACATCACATCTGGAGCACTCACAGGCACACTGTGACACACAGGGACAATTCACAAACACTGGGATTTATCCCGAGGCGGGACAGCACACCTGGAGCACCCACAGGGACACGGGGGTTTGTCCTGAGTGGGGACATCTCATTTGGGGCACTCACAGGGACACCGGGACCTGTCCGGGGGAGGGGATCTCACACCTGGGGCATTCCCAGGGACACCGGCACATCTCCCCTGGAGCTCTCGGGTTCCCCCCGGCCCGGGGATGCCCCGCCCGCCCCCGCGGTGTCACTGCCGCCAGTCCCGGGGCTTTGGAGCGGTTCCCTGCCGCCTTTCGCAGCTCCCCGCGCCGGTTCCCGCGGAGCTCGGGGGCAGCCCCGGGCCGGGAGCTGCGCGAAGCTGCTGAGAGCAGCAGAGGCAGGGCCGGGGCGGTGACCTGGGCTCCGGTGCCACCCTCGGTGCCTGGTGYCACCCCTGGCGATGGGCTGGCTGCCATCAAACGTTGCCGATAATTACAGGATGCTGCTGGGTTCGCTCGTTAAATGGGATTAAAAAGAGCGGCCGGGAGAAGCCGCAGGGATGGAGTCCCGGGGTGCCCCAAACACGGACACAGCGCTGGGAAACTCCAACTCCTCCAGGCCGGGACACGCAGGGACAGCCCCGAACCCGGCCGGGCTGAGCACGGRCTGAGCACGGGCTGAGCACGGGATRAGCRCGGGATGAGCACGGGATGCAYTCGGGGCCGTCACTGGGGCCGAGCCCCAGAGGGCTCCAGGCTCCACCCTGAGCCCTTTCCCATCCCAATCCCCCATCCCAATCTCCCGTCCCAGCCCTCACGCTGCCCAGGGCAGGCGCTGAGCGTGGCTGAGGCGCTGCTGGCACCGCACCTGGGAAAGAACCAGCGGGGTTGTGATTAATGACAGTAATTACCGGGTTATCTTCGTTAGGGCAGGGATCTCTCYCTCTGAGGCACTCGGGCCCCAGAGCCCTTTAATGAGAGGGTGTTCCTGGCTGCCCTGCCCTGCCCTCCTCCCCCAGATCCAAACATCTCCTTCATCCCCTCTGCAGCCCCCACGGCTGGGAAAGGTGGGAAAAGTGTCAGACCCAACACCCCTGGCAGGAGCAGCCAAGACTAAACATGGTGTTCTTTATTGTTTATTTTAAAAGCTCAGCCTCTCACCATAAGTCAAAGCTGAACTTAACCCACAAACACCAGAATTTTTTCAATTTTTACTTAATATCTGCCCTGTTTAATGTCACACGCTCTCTGGAGAAGGGCTGCAGGGAAGTGTTATCCTGATTCTCCAGTGGCAAAACAATTCCAGCACATTCCCCCTGTGGGCTGGGCTGGGGGGATGGCAGCAGCCCCAGGAGAGGCAGAGCTGGGCTCTCCCACCATTCCCAGCTCTCCTGCAGCTCCAGGGACATCTGTGGGTCCCCCAGGGCCTGCAGGGCTGCACCAGCCTTGCCTGGGCTCTCCCACAGCCCCATGAGCCACCCACACAGGGTTTGAGCTTCCCAAGGGAAGGGACCAGGCTGAGTCAGGCTGAGGAGTGCCAGGGTGGGGATTCCTCTCCTCCTTTCCAGAAGGAAAGCTCTTGAGTTTTGGAGCACTGTGAGGTCCTGATGCTCCCAGGGGGAAGGGAAGGGGCAGGAAGGCTCTGCAGCATCCCAGAGTGAGGATCAGGGAGCAGGAACGTGTCTGATCCCTCCTGGSCTCTGTGGCAGCAGAGGGAGAAAATCCCTGTGGGACAGGAGGGAGGTTGTAATTCCCACTCCACACCTGGGGCCTGCAGGAACAGCACTGAGCACGGGAGGATCCTGCTCAAGAAAGGCTTCACAAGCACCAGGAGAAGAAAATCYTCCCAGAGGCACATCCAGAGCTCCTCACACACCCCAAAACCTCTTTGGGGGCAATGCCTGAAGGCCCCCAACCTGCCTGGGGTTAAAGCACAGCACAGGGGCTTCCCCTCCACGTGTCCTTTGTACCATTTGATGGAGAATTTTCCCCAGAAGCATCTTCTGCTGCTGACACATTCCCCTTTGGGAGAGGAGGGGGATCCCAGCTGATCCCAGGGTTTGGAGAAAGGGCTGGAGCTGGTTCCTCCCCAGCTGCTGATGTGAAGGGCTGGGATCACTCCTGCAAAGAAATCTGCCAATAGGGATTTAATCATTATTTTTTCCCTCCTGGAAACAAGGGAGTGACCATTCCTGGAGGCTCAGGTRSCTGCCCCTGGCTTTTCCCACCAACCTGGAGAGCCAGGGGYGACCCCTGAGGTGATTTTGTCCTCAATGCACCCAGGACCCTTTTCCAGCCCTCCTGGTGAGCTCAGAGCTTGTTTTTCCCYGATCCTTGATCCCTCACACCTGAGCTGTGACTCACCCCCACCTGCATGGGAACGTGGCCCTGCAGCAAACGAGTCCAGGCCAATCTGATTTTCTTAGCAGGGAGCAGAACCGTGACCCTGGGTGGCTCCTGCCCAACCTCAGGAGGTCCCTGGGTGCTTTRGGAGCCTCCTGGGGCTGCAGGGGGGGCTCTCATGGGGGCCTCTCACGGGGGCCCCTCCCCAGAGCAGCTCCAAAGCTGCCTGGTCACAGCTGGAGTGAATTCGGGAGCCTGGACTTGGTGGCTTTGAGCTCCTTTCTGTCACTCAGTGCCTGCAGGGTCCCTGGGCTGTGACCTGAGCAGGATGCAGCCCTGGGCTGGCCCAAAGGCCAGGAGGGAGCCCTGCAGCATTCACCGTGCAAGATTCACCCTGCAGGATTCACCCTGCAGGATTCACCCTGCAGCATTCACCCTGCAGCATTCACCCTGCAGCATTCACCCTGCAGCATTCTCACCCTGCAGCATTCACCCTGCAGGATTTCCCCTGTAGGATTCACCCTGCAGCATTCACCCTGCAGCATGCACCCTGCAGCATTCTCACCCTGCAGGATTCCCGGGGTGCACCCAGGGCCTGCAGGCTCCTGCAGCATGGCCAGACCATCAGTCCTGCAGAACCTGGAGGAAAATGTGGGATTCCATCCAGCTCTGGGGCACTGCAGCCCCAGGATGTCCCCACCACAGCCCTGCTGTGTCCTGGAAGGTGCCACAGACTCAGGTCCAGGGAGGAAAATCCCTTTTCCTCCRCTGGAAAAAGCCCAGGGGATGCTTTGTGGCACTGGAACTCGCTGTGTTTATGGGCAGCAGCTCCAGCCCTGCTTGTCTGAAACCATTTCCAGGGAATTGCAGAGAGACAAAGCAGGAGAGTTTGGCGGGAAGAGGCAGAGGAGCTGGGACAGGGAATTCCAGGGGAGGAGCAGCAGGACAGGGAAAGCAGCACAGGGCACCCAGGGAAGGTCAGGGCTCTGGGTCACCTCAGCAGCTGGGGGGGCAGCAGGTCCCTGCTCTCCCCAGGTTTAATTAATCCCCACATTAATTAAATCCTGGAGCCCAACCCAGCGCAGGGATGTCAGAAATTCAGGGAGCTCCTGCCCACAGTCAGGTTCAAAGCAATCCCACAGCTCATCCAGCCTCTCCTGCATCACAAAGGGCTTCTTTCCCCCAAATAATGTCTTTGGCAAATAAATTAATTTTTTCGGAGAGGGGGTTGACTCTCTGTTGTGCAGCTCATGGTTCGGCTCATCACTTTGAGCAATTTCAACCATTCTGAGGCATCTTCTCTCAGTCTTCTCATTCCTAATTTAAGTAACAAACTCCCCAAAGTCTYTGCTGACCTCCCAGCCCAGGGGATTTTGGAGCCTTTGTGCAGCACTGAGAACGTTGGAGCCTCTGTGTGGCCTGGACCGGCTGAACTTCCCAGAGCACTCCCCTTCTGTTCCTGTCCCTCCCCGCCTCTGCTGGGGGCGTTACTGTCACCCTCAGTCCCTCCCAGGCCCATCTGCTCCCGAGCACTGCCAGGCTGCTCCCACTTCTCTCCAGCCCTGGGCAGGGAGCCACTGCTTGCACCACCTTGRTTTTCCATTGATTTTCCAAAATCCATCTCTGGGCCTGTGCAAAGCACCCGGGACAGCTCCGGGGAGCTTTTGCAAGAACAAAGCTCCCTCTGAGGTGCCACCTCCTCGGTGTCACTGGTGCTGAGCAGGGCCCAGGTTGTGCTGCTGCAGCCCTGAGGATCTGCCCCAGCTGAGGGAGGAACCCAGGCTCTGCCTGCCAGGAGCCCCAGCAGCCCTGAGAGCTGGGCCAGCCCAAGGGGGCACAGCAGGATTGCCAGCCTGGCCGGGGGAGCTGCAGAGCTCCTGCCCTGGCAGGGCTGGGGCACAGCAGGATTGCCAGCCTGGCTGGGGGAGCTGCAGAGCTCCTGCCCTGGCAGGGCTGGGGCACCCCTGGGCTCAGGGCACCAGAGCTGCTGTGGCCAGCACAGCCCCCGAGCAGGGAAGGGAGGCAGCCTGGGGCTCCTGCAGCTCCAGCCCTGCCCCAGCCCCTGTTCCACAAACGGCAGAGCCAGAGCACGGTGGGGCTCGGTGCTGGCTGTGCTGAGAGCCTTGAGCAGCACAGCCCAGGCTCTGGGAGCTGCTCCCAGCACTGGGGCACCGCTGGCAGGGCTGGCAGGGGTTTGGCACTGCCCAGGCTGCCCCAGTGACTCTGCAGCCACCGTGAGCAGCCCAGGGGGGTTTGGCACTGCCCAGGCTGCCCCAGTGACTCTGTTCCAGCCACCATGAGCAGCCCAGCTGCAGTTTGGAGCAGGTTCTGTTGGCTCTGCAGGGCTCCCTCAGAGCTGTGCTTGCTCTGATGTGGTTCAGGGCAGCAGAGGTGCAGGGTTGCTGCTCCAAAGAGCCACCARCTCCACAGCAGCCCCTCCTGCAGCTCCCAGGGCCAGGCAGAGGCACCAGCCCAGCCCCAGCCCCTGTGGGGCACCAAGCAAAGCCCCCAGGGCAGCTCCTGCCCAGCCCCAGCCCCTGTGGGGCACCAGGCAGAGCCCCTGGGACAGCTCCTGCCCAGCCCCAGCCCCTGTGGGGCACCAAACAAAGCCCCTGGGGCAGTTCCTGCCCAGCTCCCTCCCCAGCTGCAGCTGCCAGGGGTGACACCAGCCCAGAGGTGAGAACACAAACACTGCACCTTCACCCCTCTGCCTTAATTGCCAATCCCAGCATTAACACCAGGCACCAAAGGGCTGGGGAGTTATTCAGCCTCTAAATTATTATTATTATTATTATTATATTGTTATTGTTATTTCTGGGCTGGGGCTGTGTTGGGGAATTCAAGTTCAAACAGAGACGAGGAAGCCAGGGAAGCTTTATGGGATTCCAGCCTCACCAGGTGTCAGCAGAACTGAGCCAGGTGAGGCTGCAGCGTGCTCAGGTGGGGACAGGGCTGGGACAAGCTGGGCTGGGGACAGGGCTGGGCTGGGACAGAGCGGGCTGGGAGCAGAGCTGGGCATGCAGGGGGGCTGTGCAGGGCCCTGGGGCTGCCCTGGCTGGAGCTGAAGGGTTCCCAGAGGGGACAGGGATGGCAGCAGCCTCCAGAGAGGGAACATCCACCAGAGGCACAGAGAGCTCTGGATCTAGCCTGGGAGGGAGCCAGGACAGGCCCTGGACACTCCATGGAGGGACACAGAGCTGGGGAGGGGAGGGGAAGGTTTGGGAAGGTTTGGGAAGGTTTGGGAAGGGAAGGTTTGGGAAGGTTTGGAAGGTTTGGGAAGGTTGGAAGTTTTGGGAAGGAAGGGAAGGGAAGGGAAGGGAAGGGAAGGGAAGGGAAGGGAAGGGAAGTTGTCCTTGCAGACCCCTGAGGCTCCAGCCCCACACAGACCCTGCCAGGGCAGCAGGCAGTGCCCAGCTGCTCCCTGGGGCTCCCTGAGCAGGCCCAGGGCTGGACAGAGCAGCAGCTCTGCAGGGAAATGTGAGGAACACCKTGGCACTCAGGCTCCTGCCTGGTTCAAGCACTAGTCAAGCCCAGCTTACCCATTTGTTCTGTTTATTTAACTTCAAAGAGGTGCACACTAAAGCATTAGGATTTACTGGTTTGGATTCCTCTCTGTACAAGTTCTTTCAAACAGCTTGAATGCACAAGGCTTTACAGATAGAAGCGCTGAAACACAAGATAAAACAAATCTAAACTTCAAATCACTCCATGAAGAAAAATTGTAGAAAATAAAAAACAAAACAAAACAAAACAAAAAAAAAAAAAGGAAAACAAAACAAAAAATATTCCAACAAAAAACTGCAGCACTCCTTGGGAAAGGGACAGACTGCACGAGGAGGGACACAGAGGGTGGAAGGCAAGCAGTGGAGGCTCTGCCCAAAGCTTCTCGTGCTGGCAGCTCAGGGGATGGAGTTCAGGAGGTCCTTGAGGAAGCTGTCGGGATCATTGATTTCTGACAAGAGTCCTTTGAACAGAAGAAGGCAAGAGAGAAGAATCAGCCCCTGTTTGTCCTGCCCAGGGGGCTTTGTGCTGGGCCATGTGTGAGCCACTGACAGCTGCAGGGTTATTTTGGGGCTGCACACGAGCAGGGCAGACCCTGCTGGGTGCATGAGCAGCAGGGACTGAAATGTGAATTTMATCAAACACTAAATCCACATGGAGCTGCTCTTGGGCTGCCCAGCTCTGCTCCCTGTGTTGGGCACTGAGAGACTGGCCTGGGGCAGATTTTGAGAGAGGAAAGAGCAGTTCCAGCTTCCCTGCAGGTTTTCAGCATCTCCTGACTCCTGGGGGAGCAGCTCYGGCTGCACCCACCTGCTGCAGGTCACATCTGCTCACCAGCCCTCAACCACAGAGCCCCCAAACCACCCAGCTGTGCTACAGATGTTCCACAGGCCAGGGGTGAGGCTTTCCTGCCTGGGGCTG
Organism: Sporophila hypoxantha; assembly: GCA_002167245.1. Lineage (NCBI taxonomy): Eukaryota > Metazoa > Chordata > Aves > Passeriformes > Thraupidae > Sporophila > Sporophila hypoxantha. Next base: position 284,276 of record NDFG01000162.1, read on the forward strand.
CTCAGGTGTGTGTCCCAGCAGTTTGGGGACAGCCCAGGCTGGGCAGTGCTGATCCCTCCTCTCCCTGTCCCCTCCCCAGGAGCTGCAGCAGTGTCAGGAATGCTGCTGGCTCCAGTCACCAGCTGCACAAGRCAGCCTATAAAAGGTCAAGCAAACACTCACCAGCCACATCCAAAAACTCAGAAAACGTTTCCACTGGCATGAATTCCTCCTGGAAGGTTTTCAGGGCCTTGTCTGCAGCCTCGTGGATTGGCATGTCGTTGTGTCGGATGAACTCAGCCAGAGAGAAGGACCAGCCTCCCTCTGTGTTACTGGTAGGCACCTTCTGACAGGGGACAAACACACCAAATCAGGCCAAAAAGAATGATTTAATTTAAAAAAAAAAGTTACTGCAAACCCTGGTGCCTTCTCCCATTGCTCCTGGATTTCCATCCCTGGCTCCTGCAAACAACCAACAGAGGAAGGAATTCCCCRACTGCAACTTCATGATCCTTTTTTGCAGGATGAAACAAGGTCCCAGGCATTCTCACCCTGAGCACTGAACCCCCTCTGGAAGCTGCAGGTTTCTYTCTGCCCCTGGCTCCTTCCTCACCCAACCATTTCCCTGGCAYGGCCTGGAATGTCCTTCCTTCCATGAACAATGAACAGGAAAAGTAAGCAAATACACCACACAGGAGTGCTGCCAGCTGGAGAAGTCTCTCAGTTCTTCAGCTACTGAACTGCAAGGGCTGCAATGAGCACAGGCAGCTTCTTGTGGCCTTTCTGCTTTTACAAGGTGCAGAAGGAAAAAGAAGGAAAAATCCTTCCCTGTGAGGGTGGGCAGGCCCTGGCACAGGTGCCCAGAGCAGCTGGGGCTGCCCCTGGATCCCTGGCAGTGCCCAAGGCCAGGCTGGACAGGGCTGGGAGCACCTGGGACAGGGGAAGGTGTCCCTGCCATGGCAGGGAGGGAATGGGATGAGCTTTAAGGTCCCTTCGCACCCAAACCATCCTGGGATTCTGTGAAGTTTCATTTCCAAGGACCTTGGAGAAAGGGGTTTCAAATTTTGACTTCTATTTCAAACTCATGGAATGGCTCAGGTAAGAAAGCTGCAGTGGGGCCGAGCTGGAGGTGCTGCAGAGGAGCTGCAGTGCTCTCCTTACCTTGAACATGTTGTAGATGAGATCCACGAGGGCCCAGAAGAGCAGCCCCGAGCGGTACGTGGCGTATTCCTTCACGGCCTTGTCTGCCAGTCTGGGGAGGGAGAGCAGGGGAGTTAATCCCTCATTAATCCCTCTGCCATGGTGTGSAACCCAGGACATCCCTCTGGCTGCCCTGGAGGACTCCAGACCCTGGCAGGGGGCTCAGAGACCTTGGCATGGAGTCAAAAACACCTGTGCCTTTSATTTTAGTCCAYGGAAAGAATTACCAACTTTGAATTATGTACAAGCCACAAGAGKYTGAATAGAATGATAGTGARTTTATCACAGGRTGAAAATGTAKAATTTTGGGGTTTTTAGAATGGGGGTTCAAGAGGCAAGATGGAGGGATYTGGGCATGTCCTGTCCTTCCTCCTGCTCCTTCTTGTCCTCCATCTTCTGCTGTGATGGTGACAYTGTTTGATTGGTTTAGAGTAGAGACARACTGTCTAACACAGGTGATAGGTAWTGGAAAATTRTWGTAAATAAAGTACACMTAGTTCTTAGTATAAAAAGCCAACACCACCCCAAGGTGGTCAGTGTGCCACAAACTGACCTGCTGGACAGATCTCAGCAGGTCAGAGAAAGAATGGAACAGATAAGAGAAAATAAACAACCTTGAAAAGCAGAGCCAAGGAATCTCGACTTCTTCTTCAAGCRTGGGGCTGGGAAAAAGAGACTTTCTAATACCTTGGGAGCCATTCCAGCAACAACAAACCTGACAKCATGGGGTTTTGGTGCCCCCCTGATGGCCAGCAGGGCAGCTGGAGCAGCCAGAGCCCAGCAGGSAYAGCAGRGCCTGGCTGGGTGCTCCTGCCCAGGGAACTTKGGGCACCTGGGGCTCTCTGGGCACCCCCTCTGCTCCAGCTGTRCTGTGACCAGGGCAGCTCTGCCAGCCAAACCTCCTTCCATGGAGGGAAACGAGCACAGAGGGACCTGGAGGGCTGAGRCTACACAGGAAATCAACAGCAGAGWGGRGAAAAACAATGTGCAGCCCTTGTTTGTGTGTCACTGCTGGAGAACAGCAGATTCCTGAAGGAATGACCAAATCCAGGGGGTACCAATGACAGAACAGCTTTGTGCTTCTAACTCATAAAAGCATTTCTGCAAGASTCTGAGGGAAATCTCTCGTCCTTGAAGAAATGGAGAAATTTCCATTTAATATATACTTGGTTATTCTCCTGCCAGGAAAGGACTTCTGGAAATCCAGCACCTGGGTTTGGAGCAGCAGGAATGCCCTAAAAGGTGCAGAGCTGTGCTGGGACAGCAGCTCCCAAAGTCTGCAGGATTAATCACAAACAGGTTCTGGCAAGGAGGAACCTCCTGCCAGCAGCTCTCATGGCTTTGGAATTTTTGTGCCTGTGCTCCTCAGGTACATCTGCCCCATCACGTGCTGCTTCCTGCTCAACACTCCAGAGCTTTGGAAAAACAAAAMCCACTTTTTGTGCACCCAGGACCAGCTCAGCTGCTGCTGTGAGTCAGCAACACAAACAGGGGCTCCCACTGCAACTGCCCCAGACCGGGCTTTTCTCGGGGGGAAAATGAACATTGTGCTGCTCTTATTAAAAGTCTCAGTTTGTGTGTGTCTGTGCCCTTAAAACAGACATCTTAGTAGGTGGCAGCCTGCTCGGGCAGCTCAGCTTAATTATTTAAAGGAAAACCAATTAGTAAAGGTGACTAAATTTCCACGGGATGAAGAGAACTCCGAGCGAGGCTAATTCTGGCCTCCCAAATACTGCAAGCCAGACTTTTCCTTTCATGTCAATGGGTTTGATCTAATTGCAGTCTGCTCCTTTAATTGAAAACTAAAAGGCCCTTGTGGCTTAGGGCTGGGAGTTACCTTGTGGAGCAGCTGCTCCATGGAGGAGCTGCTGGGTTTCACTCCTGCAGCTGGACAGGGAGTGGCCACACTCTGGGCAAGCCTGGCTTCCCTCTGCAGGGCTTTAGAGAGGGCACAGTGGAGAGCAAAGGGAAAACAATCAAAATGGTCTTTTCCTCCCAAATTCCAGATGAAAGCTACACTGAMAAACATCTACAGGATTTTTTTAGCCAGAATTTGTGGTTCAGTAGCAATGAGCACTAAATTCAGTTCTTTAGGATCTGTAAGTTATATTTACAAAATCCCAGAACTGGAATCCATTCTGGGAATTTCAACTTTGGGTTTAAATAGGAAGTGTTTCCTAAACAAGGGAGGTGCTGAGCATCTCCCCCCAGTACCTGTGGTACCAGCACCCCTGGCAGAGCCAGAAGCCCTTTTTGGCTCAATCCTCCCCAGATCTGTGACCCTGCTGGCCCAGCTGAGGAGCTGCATGGGCACCTCCCCATGGSTGGGATTTGCTGCCTTGGGATGAGGGAATGCAGAGCCCTCCTGCCCTTCCCAGGATTTACAGGAGGTTTCAGATCAGCAGCAGATCCTCAGCTTCTTTGGAGATGCTCTGGGGTTCCTGCAGTGGTTCCTTGTCCCTTTTAAGATGCTCTGGGGGTTCCTGCAGTGGTTCCTGTCCCTTTTTAAGATGCACTGGGGTTCCTGCAGTGGTTCCTGTCCCTTTTTAAAGATGCTCTGGGTTCCTGCAGTGGTTCCTGTCCCTTTTTAAGATGTTTCGGGGTTCCTGCAGTGTTCCTGTCCCTTTTTAGATGCACTGGGTTCCTCAGTGTTCCTGTCCCTTTTTAAGATGTACAGGGTAGCAGTGAGTCCTTGGCTGTCCCCAGCCTTCACCCCAGTGTTCTGGAATGGAGCTGCTCCCAGACAACACCCTGACCATGGAATGCTAATTTTAATGCTTTGCATGCAGACATTACCCTGGTGTCACAGCCAGTGGCTTCCTCTCTGCCTCAGCCTACAAATTCAAGATATTGGCACTTMTCTGCAGAGCCTTTCACCATCCATCACCYTCTTCCTGATTTTCCACAAGAATAAATAAGCACAGAGCTTGGAAATCGGAATTGCCATATTGCTATTTCTGAGAGGCTTTATCAGAGGGAGGCTTTGTGCTCYCTTAGTCTGCAGAGATTAAAGAAAGCCCTTGAATAAACCTTGACATAATTCCTGAGCACTGTTTCTGAGTGTGCTCCCCTGAAATCCCAGAGATTGGATGCTTTAGCTGGAACTTCCTGGCTCTGYCTGTTCCCAAGTGCTTTTATTACAGCACCTGTGCTTGGGGAAGGAACAGAACATCCAGGGAGGTTTAAAAAGCAGCAAACCCACCCTGGGCTTAGCCCTGCTGCACCCCCTGAGCCTCCAGGACATGCCCTGGGTCTGTCASACCCCCCAGGACCCAGACAGGCTGCAGGAAATAGGAAACAGGAGCCAGGGGAGGCTGAAAGCAGCACAGGGATCAATGGGGGAGCCCTTTCAGGGCTCTCTGCCTTTTCCAAGAGCACTGGTTCATGCTGGGTTTGTGCAACTACAATGTAATGACTTTATCAAACACCTAATTAATGTCATCAGCATAAAAATGCCCTTTAAGGCGACTTAGAATAATAATGAATTGATTCCTAATTATGACAGCTRTTTCAAATCATCCTTTCAGAATTTCCTTTCCCTCTCTGGAAATATTGTGCCTTTGTCAGGCAGGCACAGCCACTTATTCTTGTGCTTCAAGTGCCTGACAGCTGCTATTGATTTTTTTCTTTTTAAAAAGCAATGGCATTTGACTTCTATTTCTATTTTTCTATTTGAGGGAGGCTGGAGCACTGATCAAAAGGGCCCAGAAGGAGCTTCTTTAGGGAGGCAAACAGGGATGAGGCACAGCTCAGACAGCTCACGGCTGAGTGCTGAGGTGGGGGAGGAAGAAGGAAAAGCTTCATTTCCATGGATCAGCTCATTGATCCACTCCAGGGAACAGCCAGAATGAAATCTCCTGCTCAGACCAGCCCTGGGGGGCAGCTGCAGCCACTCAGGGCCAGGCTGGACAGGGGTGGGAGCAACATGGGCTGTGCTGGGTGTCCCCGAGCTCTGGGGGGTGTCCCTGGGCTGTGCTGGCTGTCCCTGGGCTCTTGGGGGTGTCCCTGGGCTCTGTGAGTGCCCCCGGGCTCTGGGGGTGTCCCTGGACTGTGCAGGGTGTCCCTGGGCTCTGGGGGTGTCCCCAGGCTCTGGGGGTGTCCCTGCCATGGCAGGGGGTGGCACTGAGGGGGTTTCAGGGTCCCTCCCAAGCCAGGCTGGGATTGTGCAGCTCCACAACCATGAGTGCAAAGGTTACTCAGAGGGGCCAACACCTGGTGTAAACTACACACACTCCATCGGCTGTGAGTGGGGTCTGTGACAGTGACACGAGGGCTCTGTGACAATGAAACAGGAGTGGGTGTTGGGGTGACAGTGACTGGGGAACTGGTGGCTCTGATGAATGGGTGACTGGGAGTGCAGCTGTGACAGTGACAACAAGCGTCTTCATGTGACAGTGACACAAGCCCTGTGCCAGTGGCCTGTGGGGCCTCTGTGACAGTGACACTCGAGCAGGTTGGGACAGTGACCAACAAGTGGTTCTTGATGGTTGACATGGGCAGGTGAGACAGTGACATGAGTGGCTCTGTGCCTGTGCCAGTGGCACGAGCGGCTCTGTGCAGTGACACAAGCCCCTTGCTCCATGGCCCATGGGGCTCTGATTGGCCGCAGTGACCGACAGCGGTCTGTGCAGTTGACAAAGCCTGCTCCGTGCCCATGGTGGGCTCTGTGGCCATGCCCAGCCAGGGTGGCACTGACCTGCTGGCCCCTCCCGGGACACACCCGCCTGGCGCCGTGGTGCGGTGACGAGCAGGCGGCGCAGGATGTCCCCGCGGATGGCGGCCAGGCGCCCGCTGGGGGGACACACGTGCAGGGCCAGCACGTGGTGAGTAGTGGGGCCCGTCCACCTCGAAGGCGCCTCCACCCACTTCTCGCCGGGGCTGCGCTCCAGGAAGCTCTGCAGTTTCTTCTCCTCCCGCGAGGTCGCCCGGGTCCTGCAAACACAGGCGGAGAGCATCAGAGGCTGCTCAGCTCCAGGGGCTCAGCGCTCCAGGGGCTCAGGGCTCGGCTCCAGCGCTGCTCAGCTCCAGGGGCTCAGCCCTGTCAGCTCCCATGGGGCTCAGCTCCAGGGGGGCTCAGCCCCTGCTCAGCTCCAGGGACTCAGCCCCTGCTCCCCAGCACCCTGTGGTGCTGCCCCTGCACAGGCAGCCAGCTGGGCACCACCAGCTTACCCCAAATCCACCCCTTGGTTAAGGATTTGCTCCCAGTGGGCACCACCAGCTTTTCCCAAATTCTTCCCCTGGTTAAGGATTTGCTCCCAATGGGCACCACCAGCTTTTCCCAAATTTTTCCCCTGGTTAAGGATTTGCTCCCCGTGAGCACCACCAGTTTTCCCAAATTCTTCCCCTGGCTGAGGACCTGCTCCCAGTGAAGCAAACACATTTTCCTTGGAGTTGTGRGTGGCACTAGAGGTTTGCCAAACAGCTGCCATTGCCCCAGAGGAAGGTAACACCACTGTAGAGGTATTTTTCCCACTTTTTAAGAAAAAGATGAGTGGTGCCAACTCCCATGGGACACCCCACAGCCACTGCAGCTCCTGCAGCCACACCTGGATCCATTTATAAAATTCCTCTACTGCAAAAGCAACCCTGGGAAGATACAGGCCAAATTCAAACCCAAAAGACACTGCACTTTACTGCCAGCTTATATAAATATTTYATCCTTTTCCTCCTTTCCCTCAGAGCTCCARTGTCCCAGGAGTCCTGACAGCCCAGAAGTGACAGAGGAAAGCACGTGTCACAGAAGACTTTGGGAAGTTGCATCACACTTTGCCACATCTGTGGCTCTACTGCAGCAGGCAGAGGCTGCCAGCCAGGTCAGACCTGTGACTCTGAAGTGAGATAAACTCTCCCTGTCAGRCATCAAGCAGCATCCCAGCAGATGAAGCTGTCAGGGCTGTGTGACCTTTTCATCTGCTAAAAGATGCAGCTGGGAGCCAAGTAGTAGCTCTTTATTTTCTCCATTTAATATTAAAAATTCTGTCTGGGAAGCACAGAAGGCTTTTTTCCACGTCTGCCCAGCGGGTTCTGGGCTCTGTGGTGCCAACAGCAGCCTAACAAGATGAAACAAATAGTTCCATTTACTTGTCTCCCAAAGGATTGGGAAAACAATAGCACAGGGATCTGGAGATAGATATTAAAAACAAAAGACAAATTGTATTACAGCCAAAACCTTGATTAGTTCCAGGCGGGAAAGTGAGAGGGATTTCACTGCACTGCATTTGGAGTGACCTTGGTGTGTATTTTAATATTTAYACCCTCATCTAATTAGTATTACTTACTAATATCTAASTCCTCCAATAGAGGAGCCCATTTTTGCAGGATCAGAACCAGCTCATGTATTCCAAAGCATCTGGGTGCCCATGGATGTGGCCACATWGCCTCAGTGCAGTGCCAATGCACTGCTGTTAATTGGCAAAAAATAATAATGGTAAACCCCCCAAAAATTTAAAATATCAGGAAAATCTGGTGGACCTGAACCCTCCTCCAGGATGTCAAATCTGGAAACCAACCTGTGTTATTTGAACACTGAATAAAATTGTATCAGGGTTAAGTTTTCAACTAACAATTATTTCAGTGCAGTGTCTCTTCTGCCTGCTCAGGAGAAAATTAAGCTGGCAGAGTTTCTTTAATGTAATAACCCTGTTGCTCACCCCAGAGGTAATAATTACATCTAGAATGGAAAGAGAAGCTAATTCCCAATTGCTTTTACTCAATAGGTTCCCTGTTATCCRGCATGTCCAGGCTTCACTCCCAACAAATGCAAATCCTTAACAACCTACTTAGGATGTGCAACCCTCCCAAACTTTATGTGATTTCCCATCTGTGCTGGCCCGTGCAGCAGCACAGGCAGAGCTGTGGGAGGGTGGGAGGGTGGCACTGACGTGTTGAGCACGTAGAGCACGGTGTGGATGATGTAGGGGATGAGGTGGATGTTGCTCTCGCGGCCGCCGCCCCCGGTGTCGATGCTGAACGACTGCTCCATGGCGAAGCGCAGGAACAGCAGCTTGATGTCGTGCACGTTCAGCTGGTACGTGGGCTCCCTCTGCCCCGTGCACTCCTGCAGGTACGTGTTGTGGCTGCAAAACACCAGGGGGCTTTCAGAGAGCTCCTCCCGCCACAGCACAGCCCCTCCTGCAGGTTTGTGCTGTGGCTGAAAAACAGCAGGGAGCTTGCAGAGAGCTCCTCCCGCCACAGCACAGCCCAGGAGCACAGCAAGCACGGCACAGAAACTCACAAAGGCAGCCCTGCTACCTTGGAGTAACCTCCCCAAAGGGAGGCTTTCAGCTCACTCTGGCAAATCCAATTCCATCTACAGATATCTGTCTGCCCATCARTACTGTTTTCCCATGCCCAGGACCTGAGATACAGCTCCCTGGCTGGAATGCTTCCAGGACGTTGCCACTCYTGATTCCACAGAATTCCAGAATCACAGAATGGTTTGGGTTGGGAGGGACATTAAAAGATTATCCAGTCCCAACCCTTGCCATGGGCAGGGACACCTTCCACTGTCCCAGGTTCCTCAAAGCCTCGTCCAACCTGGCTTTGGACACTGCCAGGGATGGGGCATCCATAACTTCTCTGGGCATCTTGTGCCACTGCACACCCCTTCACAGGGAAGACTTTCTTCCCAATATCTGATCTACACCTATCCATTCTCAGGTTCAAAATTTCTAATGTGACATTGCAAACCCAGCACAAGGTAAAGCAGAATCCTGACATCAGCATCTCCATCTGCTCCAGACAGGTGCTAGAGTACCTCAGTACCATCCAAGAGAAGTCTGGAAATCTACACCAGGGAATCCACTGGTGTCAGAAGGTTTCTTTTGTACAGTAGGGGCTCACTGGGCCACAAATGAATCAACACTGCATCTTCAGCKGTGACTGGGGGCTAAGGAGGCTCTGAAATTATTTACATGAAGCCAAGGAGCAAACAGACACCTGCACTTTTTTAGGAGATTCACTCCTGATGGAAGAACCTGAAATGGCTCTGTTTTACCAAGATTCAGCTGCACCACCTCTGATCCCAAGATTTCAGGGGAATGTGTGGCAAGGATCTGACTCAGCCAGATGCAACCAGCTGGGGAAGAGCCTGTCTGTACTCACCGTGCCAAGCACGTGGCAAAAGCAGACTCTGGCACGTGGGGCCCCCACACTGGCAGGAGCCCATTGCACTTGGTGTTGGCATTTTGCAGGGCTGCRCTCTCCCACTCCTCACGGCCCCGAGCAAGTCTGCACAAAGAGACAGAGCACACCAGGCAAGTCAGGAGGATGCAAGCTTTTGTCTAAGGAAACATYCCAAAAATAACAATTTCACAGCTTCTCTCAGTGCTGGACCTGGCAGAGTCCAGGTCTGAGCAGTGTTAAAGCAGACCCTGATGGAGAAGCCCTGCAAAGCGATCAACAACCCAGCCCATCCAGCCTGAGTCCCACAGTGATCCCAAACCTCCTGGAAAGGCCTCCAGCCCAGGCTGTGGGGCTGTGGGCACACGTACCTGACAGCTGCCAGGTGGCAGTCGTAGTGCACGATGTTGAAGTGGGACACGGTGCTGTAGCCCTGCTGCTTGCGGGGCTTGTTCTCAAACTCCTCGAGCGCCACGCGCTTGGTGAAGGTGTAAATCCCCAGCACCTTGGTGGGCTGCAAGGACACACAGCTGCCTTAGCAAGCACTCAGCTCTTGCAGGCAGGCACAGCTCCTTGCTCTTTCCACCCCACAGCTGCCTTAGCAAGCACTCAGCTCTGCAGCAGGGCACATCTCCTGCTCTTTCCATCCCACAGCTGCCTTAGCAAGCACTCAGCTCTGCAGCAGGACACATCTCCTGCTCTTTTCCATCCACAGCTGCCTTAGCAAGCACTCAGCTCTGCAGCAGGACACATCTCCTGCTCTTTCCACCACCACAGCTGCCTTAGCAAGCACTGCAACTCATCTCCTGCTCTTTCCACGCCACACACTGAATTGAACCTCTCCGAGTCCCAACCATGTGGTATTCACATACTCTTTGAACAGAGAGAGACAATTCTCTCTCCCAAGATTCTTCCTGGSGAAGGCAGTGAGAAAGCTCAGAGAAAGAAGAAAACAATTCTTATCTTCACTTGCTGCATCTGTTGTTTGGCACATGTGGAAYGTGTTATGCAGATTGTTTGCTGAAAAGGGATTTGTTAATTGGACACTGGTGATGGTTGTTTTGACTGATTGACCAATTAGGTCAAAGCTGTGTTGTGACTGTTGGAAAGGGTCACAGGTTTTTGTTTAGTRTAGTATTAGTRTAGWATGTAGTATAATAYAATATAGCTTAATAAAGCACTTGTTCAACCTTCTGAATCATAGAGTCAGAGCATGTTATTCCCCCTTTCAGGGCTCCTTGCATCAATACCGACCTCAAACTTAAACTTAAACTGATCCTGCGTTTTTCCAGCTTTCACTGAAAACACACTTCCCTTTCCCAGCCCYCTCTGGAATTACTGATCTCAAGAACCAACCCTGAGACTTCCTGATCTGCCAGTGCCAGCACTTGTGCAACCAGATACTGGCAAGTCCCCATAGGAGCTGAGAGRGCTCTGAAAATGTGTTTCCTTTCACCTGGAACTTCAATCTCTCATCACCATTACCTGGAACTCTAAGCTCCCATGACCTGGAACTTTTAGTTCCCACTATGCAGAACTCTTAGCTCCCACTACCTGGAACTTGTATCCCTCCCGGCAGATGCAGCAGGTCAGTCCTGGCTCCTCTATCAGCTCCTCCATCTGTTTAAGCAGCGCAGTCTTGGTCACCACCTGGCCCTTCTCATTTGTCTGGAAGAGAGAAAAGCTCAAGCAGGCTAAAAACAATGACAAACCACACCATGCCCACCACTGGCACTGGAATGCCCATCCCATCTCCCAGCAGCTCTGTTCTCTCCTGGCAGCACCAGGCAAACGGGGGGGCTGGAGCTCTGCAATATCCATCAATAAATCCCTTCCCACACTTCCTGCTGAGACAGCTTGAGCAGGGCAGGAAGGAAAGCCCCTGAAGGAGCARAGCACCCAGCCATTACCGTCATGCCCAGGGTGCCCAGGGCCTTCTGCCTCATGGCCATGGCCATCCTCTTCTTCTCGGCGCGCGTCTCCTTCCGCGCGGCGTCGATCTTCTTGTTCACCTCGGGGTGCTCCCTCAGAGCCTCCAGGAGGTTCTCTGCCAACGTCCCAATGCCTTCGTCACTCGACACCTGCTCCAGTTTGTGCAGGTTGGAGATGGAGTCTGTTCCTATTAGCACCTGGGGGGATGGGAACACAGCACTGCTCAGGAGGAGGGGACTCGGGACAGTGACTGTCCCCTCTAATCCTACAGGGACAGCTGGGCAGAGCACTGAGCTGCAACAACTATTCCTTATTTTTTAATGCTCCTGGGCCCTAAAAACTGTGTGTAAGTCTGGGGCAATTTGCCTCTCCACTGGTCATTACCAGCTCAGATGGGAATGTTGGAAAAAACATTTATTTTGTGATAAGACATTGTATTGATGCCTTCAAACACCAACAATCACGTCCTGAGGCGCTTATCAATAATTACCTTCCCTTCACACTGGTGTGTCAATCTCACAYCACACAGCAGGAGGAAATACTCAAGTCAGAATCTCTGACTTTTCCAGATGATGCCTGAAGCTGCCCAGCAGAGGCTCAAGGCATCAAGACAAAGACACAGAGTCATGTTCCCACTCTTGTCATGTGACACACAAAACTCAGAGGATGCTCTGCAAAGGCAGAACTTGCCCAGGGAATACCTGAACAGTTTCCACACCTATGCCTACTTTGAGATTCCCAACAGAATTAACAATTCTTGTAAGAATTTCACACTCTTATAAGAGGTAAGCTCAGGAGAACTGGATTTTCTCCCTGCTTTATCCCCCAAACAGAATTCCCTTCAGACTAGAACTAAAACCTTCCGGCAGAGAAAAACAGTTTTGTGAGCAAAACTGTTTCAACTATGGTGAGGATGGCAGAACAAGACCCAACAAAAATCAGTGTAGAATCAACTCTTAGAGGAATTTCTGCTCAGCTGCAGCCCCAGAGCAGAGTGCCAGGGCCCTGGCCTCACCTGTGTTGCAGGGTGCTGCGTCGCGAGGCCTCGGAGCAGGCGCAGGATAAAAGGAAGTGCAGGTCGAGATAAGAACCTCTTCCATATGTCTGCATCCAAACTGCATGGAACACAAAAGGCAGCAGCTGAGGGAGTGTCCCAGACAGCAGCATGGCTCCAGGCTGCAGGGAACACTCCCTCCCCCATGTCCCTGCTCAGCTCATTAATGAAGGGACAGTCACACTCCCACTCCCATGCTGTGCATGGTCACAGTGCCAAYTCTGAGCCTGGGGATTTGTGTTCATGAGTTGGCTACCAACAGCAGAAACTCTGTTGCTGTGCAACAGGAGGGAACAGGCAGGAAACACAAGGATTGAGATATCCAAGAAATCAGCTTGGATGGGTATCAAATGGGAAGATTTCAGGGTTTTTAGGTCATCCCTATACATGCACTGCCTCATCAGACCTCTGCATCACAGCTCTGAATGCTCCTGAATGGGCACTTTGTTCATGGATTTCTTGGGAGATTGTGGTGATGGGATGAGGAGGATGTCCAGGGCAGTCACACACATTAACCACACACATTAAATAGTGACTCTTACTTCTTTGCACTTGGAATGTGCTTTTTCATGTAATCCAGGGCATTCTGTGTAATCCCCTTCTGCAGGATGAGATCTTTCAGCTGATGGCCGTTGCTGTTGTTCTTTATTCCTGCTGCTATTTTACAGAAGCAATCCAGGAAAACTTTATCATCTCCACTGTGCTCCTCATCATACCTGAACAAAGAGAAGAAATGGTAACTYTGCCTGTAATTCTCACTGAATGGTGTACCTGCCCCAGCTCAGACTCAGAAAAGCTATTCAGGCCCCTGTCACCTCAAAATGCTCTCTGAAGACCTATTTCTCAAGCTAGAGCTCACACATTTCTTTCAAAAATGGCTTGAAAGTGTAAGAGGAAATGAAGCTGAAGCCTGGCATTAGACTGGAGTAGCATCAATGAAATGAAGGCGGAGATGTGTCAGGTGCTTTTAGCTGAGCTGTGCCAACGTACTTATCAAAGTCACAGTAGGGCTTGAAGCGATCCACCAGGATCTGCATCTTCTCCATCTCCCCGAAGGACAGGTAGGGGATGATGCGCAGCAGCCCCTGCAGCACGCTCAGGTTGGAGCGCACAAAGGTGCTGTTGATCTGGTCCAGCAGCATCACCAGCTGGTCCTTGTCCCCTGTGAGGAGGAGGTTGCCCTGTGAAGGAAGAGCAGCAGGATTTATATTCAATAAATCTACAAGAAAATTCTCACTCTGGGAGCTGGTGGGCTACTCCAGTTGTGAAGGGGTAGTCACTGATAAAAATAAAACTCAGTCTCGTCCCAGAGGTCTCGTGGAATGGCTGCACCAACCCCTCTAGCTGACACCTGGCTTATTCCACGTGCTGTTAAAGCATTTTCCAGCCAAAAGTGTAATAATTCCAACCCAAAGCACACCAGATTCCTGTTCACCCACAGCTTCAAAAGATGAGTGAGAAGCTCTTCTTGTTCTCAGTCTAGATGAGATACAGTTTTATTCTCAATTAGCTGGAAAATCAATCATGTTTTCAACACATACAAAAACACTYCAAAAAACAAGGCCAAGCTGTGTCTTTTCTTGTCTCTCACTGGCCCATGGCCCAAAGCAGGCAGGAAAGGATCCAAGCAGCGCCTAACAACCCTCACCCAACCATGCAAGACTCATCCTGACGCAGCCTCGCAGTGCTTTTGGTTCAGGGCCCTCCTCGAGCCCTTCCCCAAGGCCTGCTAAGACCTGCCAGAAGTGTAACGAGGGTCAGACTCCATCAGCACTCCCCTCCAGCTCCTGGAGCTCAGCATCCCTGTCAGCAGGGCTGTGCAAGCCCTGAACCCCAGGGGAAGGAGCCACTCACCTTGTCCTCGCTCAGGGGCTCCGCRTTGGATTCATCCAGAATGATCTCCATGATGCTGAGCACCTGCTCTGCCACTGCTGCTCCCCCACTGTCCTTGCTCTCCTGCTCAGCCACCAGAGCCTGCAAGACAAGGCAGTGCTCAGGGGAACAGCAGCAGTCACTGGTTTTGAGGCTGGGAAGAGGCACTGGAACACCAGCAGTCACTGGTTTGAGGTGGGAGCAGTCTGAACAACCAGCAGATCACTGGTTTGAGGTGGGAGGTGCACTGGAACACCAGCAGTCACTGGTTGAGGTGGGAAGGGGCACTGGAACACCAGCAGTCACTGGTTTTGAGGTGGGAAGAGGCACTGGAGCACCAGCAGTCACTGTTTGAGGTGGGAGGTGCACTGGACACCAGCAGTCACGGTTTGAGGTGGAAGGGGCACTGAACACCAGCAGTCACTGTTTGAGGTGGGAAGGGGCACTGAACACCAGCAGTCACTGGTTTGAGGTGGAAGGGGCACTGGTTTAACTGCCCCCACACTCCCACCCATAAAAGATAAGGAATGTCCAAAGGATAATTTGCAGTGCCAGCACAGCAGTATTTCCCATCTCCTGTAGTTGTCACAAGGCAGCAGGGCAGTCAGAAGTAGCTTAAATTCATTGGAATCCATGGAARAAACACTTCTGGAAGTCAAGGCTATCCTTACCAAGTTGAGAGTCCCCAGCATGACATTCAAAGTGTTCATCTCTGGCTTGACCAGCTGCTGCCGGTTGATTTTCACCTTCACACAGTAACTGAAGAGTTTTAACAGCACCTGCAAAATACAGCAAAGGGATTCTCTGTGGGACCTTTACAATGAGGGGGATTTTGCTGAAACTGAAGTAACAGYTTAATACAATAATAGACCTGATCTCCAGACTGCTGGGATACAGTACACCCCGGATTTTTACATCTATATACAGATATGTATATATATATATATATATCTTAGTACAGCTTTGGTTTTCAGATAAGGCCAAGGCAGAAAACAATTCCTCCAGCAAGACAGGATTTAGTCTTACCAACTCCTCAGGCTCTGGATATTTCAAGTTTTGTAAGGAATTGTCACCCAGAAAGAGCAGGAGAGGGAAGGAACTGTTCCAGCTCGAGGGAGATTGTCTAAACCTCAGGGATGTCTGGAATTTTCCTCCCCGTAACTCCTGACCCCGGTGCCAAAGGGAGACTCACRGTTAAGAGGTGCCGGCCCTGTTTGAAGTCCTTGATGCCAGTCAGTCTGTTGAGCATGCACTCCAGGCCTCCACATGGGGCCATCACCCCTGCCATCTTATACACCTCTTCCTCATCCTCCTCCTCATCTGCAGGACAGACACAGYGGTGAGGACAGGAGCAGCCACAGCGGGACACACTCGTGCAATGGAAGCAGAAATGGAGAGCAGAGCAGTATGCATTTCCCAGCAATTCCAGTCACTTCAGTTGTATTGAATTCAAAAAGAATTAAGAGCAGAGATATGAAGAAGGGCTGGGCAGAATGGTCCCCGTGCCAAGCAAGTGCTCACATCTGAAGCACAGCTTTAAAGCACTGGTAAAATCCTCCTTCACTCGAGGTGAAGCAGGTAAATGCAGCAAAAGCAACGTCAATCAACTTTAAGCTCACTGCTGTGAGGATAATAATGTCATTGCTCTGCAGCAAACCTCAGATTTCAAATCTAATCCCAGCTTTCAGCAGACAAATGCATTACCAGTGGTGGAGTCGAGGGACTCGATGAATTCCTCCGTGGCATCTCCCAGTAACCCCCGCATGCGGTAAATGATCCTCATGGGCTCCCCCTGCAAGAGCAGAGCTTTTTATTCACTGTCTCTGGGCACTTGGACACAAGCCTGGTTCTGGTTTCAGTGTGTACAGACACTCCAGCCCCAGCTCTCCCTCGTGCTGTTCCACCTGCTGATGGTAGCATGGGGAAATCTTTCACTCCTTCCTGAGATGAATTAAAAACAACAGTAGAGCCATCTGCAAAAACATCAGTAACTCATCCCTTGGTCTGCCCAGCTTTTCTTGGCACTGCCAGTTAATTGACAGACTGGTGATMAACAGTCTCCTCCTCCTTCCATCTCCTCCAGCTTTCCTTCAGCACCAGTGWAAGATGCAGCCATGGAAAATGGGTTCACCTGCTTTCCATGGCAACCTCTCCTCTGAGGGTATGGCACAGCATACCTGGGAAATACAGGGAACAGACACAGCCCAGGAAATGAAGCAGGACAGGCTAATTGGATGAAAGCTTTCAAACAGATAAAATCTGCAGTGATGGCAAATGGAAGAGGAGTAAAAGGCAATTTAATGAGCTTTCAGTAAGACAGTACATCACTGATACAGCCAAGAAGCTGTGCTTTTACCCTGAGAAAGGGACACTCTTCCAGATGCATTTCCAGCTGGAAATACTGACAGCATATCACGAAACTTTCCATTTTTAATCCATAGGTCTGAATAAAAAGCAGAAAAGAAAAATCCCAGATTTGGGAGCAGGAGACCTTGCAAGAGAAAACCTGTCAGGGATCGTGCTAAGCCTAATGTGGAATAAGCAGTGCTTAATGTCACAGCAAATACATAAGCACAGGGAAAGCCCCGGGGGGAAGATCTGCTCAAAGGCCACGCTGGCGACCAGCAATTAACACCACAGGGGCCCTGGTAAAACGGCAGATGAACAAAAAAAGCCACTGAGAGACAAGGGAAACAAAAAGGGGCCTGAGGTTGCGTTTCTTGTGAGCCTGTCGCTCCCAGGGAACGGGAGCTGCGGCTCCAGGAGGTGCTCACAAAGGAAGACAGATGAAAGCTGTTYATCCACAGGAATGCTGAGCAAACTCTGCCTTTCAGCAGCAGAGCTGCCTCCTTCCCGGGAGAGCTGCACGCCCGGCATCCCACGGGAACAGCTCCTCCAGGGGCAGCATGGGGAACATTCCCACCAGCGACCCGATCAGAATTCAAATCAGAACTCACAGATTAACACCAGCACCTCGTCTCCCTTTCYAAGTTGGTACCTTGTTAAAAAATTATCACTGTCACAAGGTTTGGGCTTGATTTTGCAGTACTGAAGGCTTTGCTCCTGAAATAAAGCTTCATGAGACCCATTTTATCATCATTCACTGCTAACTGGCACTTTGTTTGAAATCTTCCCACAAATGGCTTCAGGAAATGGAGGTTTCAAAGGTGATTTSAGGCCAGGAGGAAACGAGGAATGACCAAGAAATGCTGGGCAAATCAGTATTRTTTTATGATCTCAAGTGCCTCTAAAAATATATTTGTAGTGGSCAAGCTTGAGCCTGATGGTCTCAGTGGGAGTTTATTCGAATGGTCACAAGGAAGGAAGGGAAGAGCTTGTTCTGGACCACATCCACCTCTGGAACAAGCTCAGTATGACATGGTGCACTGGACCTTAAGACTGTGGGTCCATTTCTTCATGTGAAAAACACAACACATAAAATGAAAAGCAAAAAAAGGATGAATCTGCCAAGTGCTTGAGATCCTGATGGAAAACATGAGAGCAGAAGTGCAAATATGGAGAAGCACTGGATGCTCTCTGCATAAATAACTTGGGTTCACCCCCGAAGCACAGACTGATGGAGCAGTCTGGTGTCCTTGTGTGCACACACACAAAACTTTTGTGTGCAGATGGAGTGTGAAATGTGCTCTGAAAGGCACTGAAACGTTCAGCTCTCCCCAGGGGAACACAGGGAAAGCTGCTCCTCAGGAAGAGTCATGTGTGACACAGGACACAGCTCACCTGGGGCAGTGCTCTGCAATCACTCACGTTGCAGGGCCATGCACAATCTGTCCTAACAGAGCACCAAAAGTTGCTGAGCAGTTACACCCAATAAATTATATGCCAGGAAATAAATCCTGACGCGTGTGGTTTTGATTTTTCCCCATTTTTTTTTGTTGATGTGAAGGACAGGTGCTCTGTGTTGTTAACTTGTACAAAGGTAACACACACCTCGTTTGTGGGACACCACACCTTCTTGTAGACCTCAGCCACAGGCAGATCCAGACTGATGATCTTGTTGTTCACCAAAAGCTGAAAGGGAGAGAAGAACAAGTCAAGAACAAGCTCAGGTTGTTACATCACCACCCCARCAACCACCAGCTGCCCAAAACCAGAATCCCACAGGTCTGTGCAAGAAATCCCCACCTCCAGAAATTCTCACCTCCATCCCACTGTCATCCTCCAGCAGAGCCACCAGGTCACAGTCCTGGCAGATCTTGTTCTTGATGTCCCTCATGAGGGGCCCGATGCCAGGCTCGTTACTGCTGTAGGGATTCCCTGGCATCCTGCCCTGCAGGAAATCTTCCTGCTGGGGATCTTTCTCCAGAGTGACAAAGAACTCRGTGACTTCATTCTCCTCCTAAAGAGCAGCAGCAGAGACAGAGTGAATAAGTTTTTCCCTAGCCATGCTCCCATTGGTGCATTTTAATGGGAGAATGTTCCTAAACCTTCGGTCCTTTCCCCACTGGTGCATCTGCTCTGCATGCCACACTCAGAGGATGGCCAGGATCACTGAGTAACCAAATTCCTCAGGGAACCTGAACCCCCCCAAAGGGATACACTGGGGTACAGCTCTCCACTGGCTARTGGTGAATCATGACTGCAGACACTGCTGCTCCTGGGAAAAAGGAACCAGATCTAGGGGTGCTAGAGGTGCTTGGTGGTGATTCTCCTCCTCTATCATGAGACCCCACCTGGAGCACTGCACACAGTTCTTGTGACCCTCAACAAAAAAAGGACATGAAACTGAAACTCTTGGAGCAAGTGCAGAGGAGGCCACGGAGTTGCTCAGGGCACTGGAGCACCTCCCCTATGGAGACAAGCTGGGACATTGGGAATGTTCAGCCTGGACAGGAGAAGGTTGTGTGGAGACCCCACAACAYCCTCCAGGGTCTGAAGGGACTGCAGGAAAGCCAGAGAGGGACTTTTCATCAGGAGCTGGAGTGACAGGACAAGGGGGAATGGGTTCAAACTGAAAGAGGGGAAATTTAGGTCAGATATTGGGAAGAGTGGGCAGGCCCTGGCACAGGGTGCCCAGAGAAGCTGTGGCTGCCCACAGAAGTGTCAGGGCTGGGCTGGCCAGGGCTCAGAGCATCCTGGGATCATGGAAGGTGTCACTGCCAYGGCAGAGGGTGGGACTGGACAATCTTTAAGTCCCTTCCCAAAGCACTGCAGGGCTCTGTTCAGGCAGTGTGCCCCTGCCCCACTCACAGGGTAGATGATGCTGCAGAGCCTCTCAAAGATGAACACCGGGGTCCTGTAGTCATCGAGGCTGTAACGCTTGGCAGTCTCTATGCACACGGCCATGAATGCCTTGGTCTCTGACTCTGTGCCTGCCAACAAAAGGAAGCTTTAAAATGGACACTGCAGTCAATTTTATAGATTCCCCTTTAACTCAGCACATGYAGTAAATCCTTCTGCAGCCAGTCCCACAATCTGGTGCTCTCTCCTTTTGTGAATCCACTCAGTGAAAGATGGAAGGTATTTCTTTGGTAGGGTTACTCTGCATGGCTGGGCTGCAGTAAAACAGCCCCATAAAAATGAGGAGGCTGAGATTCCTGGAAAATAAGAGGTGAGTAGGAATGCTGTTCAACTGCTCTGTGCCAGCAGAAAATACTGGAAGCCATAAACCCCCCTGATTACAGCAGTCATTTAGAGAAGTTCTTTGTGTGGCTGTTMTGCTTTTCCATCTTGCTTGATCCCAAGGCTGGATTTATGGAACAGAGGTGGTTTTACCTGTTGTCATGTCCTCCAGCATCTCCAGCAGCATGTCCTGGGTCTCATCAATCAGTTTTGTCCTCTGCACCACCAGCTTCCTCAGGCACAGGTAGCCATTGAGCACCGTGCCCACCAGGCGGCTCTTGAAGTGCCTTTTGATGGACTCCACCTCCACAAAGGAAGAGAGAAGACCTAGAAAGACACAGAAATTCAGGCAGCATGGAAACCCAGGGCATCAGGAATATTTCTGTGTCTGCTCTGGGGTGCCCTGACCCCCAGGGCAGCACTGACTYTGACCCTCATTCATGGAGAAAGTTTCCCAGACTTCAAGATAGACTGGAACCCACAAAAGTGTGAAAYAGATTATAGAGAGTRGTGCAGGYGTATCACTTGGTGAGAAATTGAGGTTTTGGGATTTTTAGTATGGTGTGCATGGCAGCAAGATGGAAGGCACAGGGTTGTCCTGGGTTTGGTTTCTTCTTCATGCTTCTTCTTCCTCCTCCTTCTTGGGTTTGGGTGGCATTTTGTAATTGGGCAGAAAAGTCTGCAYTGGGGRCTCTTTGGGATCAGTTATTGGSTTAAAAGGGAAAATAATCCAGGTGTCAGCTCTTAATTGGATAGTTTAATCTTAAAAGACCTTGTACCAAGAGATTGTTGGCCATTTTGTGCCTTSTAATGAAAAGCTGCTGAATTCATGGTTGTGAGACTGTTTTACTGATAAGAAATAATAAACACYWGAGTCTGAACATGAATTACTGTCTCMAGTGCCTTCAATCCAGACCTGGGGAAACCCACAACTGAGACCCAGCAACTGGGACTCCCACAAGGCAGGTGGGAGAGAATGGGATTTCTGAATTTCATAGCAGCAAACAGAGCACAGGATCATAAAGATGGCTTGTTCCAGCTCCCATCAGTCTGGGGTTTAAAGCTCACTCCTGTGAACTGGGTGGTTGCAGGCAAAAGTCTTGGCCTGGCTTGTAAACTGTAACATATGAAAAATAGTTTGGGAATGAGGAAAGGGCCTAAGGAGTTTCCTGTGTGCTTGATACAAAAATTCAGCACTCTTTGGCATTTTCCTGTCACAAGCTATTCCAAAAGCAGATGATTGCTCCTCTTGCAATACTTCTAATACCTCTGATGATGTGAAATGACTTATCAGTGACATCAGCAAACTGGTCACTCCTACAATAAAGCAAAGAATCAGCAAACACAAGGATTCTTTCCCATGACACACTGATCAACATGCTGCTTCTTGCAAGAAGCCAGGCTTTATGGATTCACCCACTAATGGCTGAAGAATGTGAAAGAGGATACAAAAACCAATGATCTAGTTCATGAGGTATTTCCATTTCCAACACATTTTTGTTGTAAAAGGGTATACACCCTAGAAGATAAAAGAAAAGCTCCCATAGAATAGGGAGGTAAGAACAACAGGTAGGAATAAAGCAGCAGGGTTTACAGTGGTGCCAGGGATTATGTAATAAAGTGAAATGATGAAGCTTGCCTGGTATGTTACCACARTTCAGCTAAAAACTCTTACTGACCACAAAAAAATTATGGAAAAATCCATTTAGAGATTAAGTGTTAAATCGATGGCAAAAATCCAGTGCTGACAATGGCAACACAGCTGAATGAGATCTCTCTGAAATTCTGCCACAGCTGTTCGAGAACAATGAGCACCAGCTCTAACCCTGCTGCAGGCCCACTGAATACCTGTGAGACTCTTCAGGGCATATCCCTGCTGCAAATCCGTGCTGAGAGTTGCTTCCTCCAAGGCCAGCAAACGAGCTATTTCCTGAAAATAATTAAAATCATTAACAGCCTGTTAGGCCAAGATGGCCCTGCAATGCCAATAACCATTGGGGTGTCTAACACAGGGTGCAAAGAACTCAGCACAGAAACTGAAAGCACAACTGCAACAGCAGGGAGGGAAGGGGAAAAGGAGAGGAAACCTGGCCACAAATAKCCCTCTCATTTTCTCCCTGCACTTTTTCTGCTACCACTGCTTGGCTCTAGTGGCCCTCCAGGAGCACTCACAGCCACCASTGATATGGAGAGTGCCACCTGCCCCTTTGGAGTGCAGCAGGGACCCCCACAGAAAACTCCYACCACTCTGAACACTGTAAACCCAGAGTGCTGCTCCTCCAAAGGCTGTAATTCCCATTTCTCCAGCAATGGCAGCACACCTGATCCTTCCCTGTCCCTAAGGGCTCTCAGAGCCCAGCCTGGGAGCTGCACAACAGTGCCAAGGCAGTGCAGCAATACTGACAATCCCAGAGCAGTTAATTAAAGTGCTGAGGAATTCTCCAGCTGGGGCTAAAACCCCCTGTGGCTCCCTCTGTTCAGAGGTACCAGCACTGAAGTGTGAACTTGAGAACCTTGGTGGGGTCAGCAACAGGGCATTGAACAAAGGGATGGAATTTCAAAAGCAAAAAAAGCCAAGCTAACAGATCATTTCCTGTACACAAATCCATACCTTAGTGATGAGGCTGCCAATGTAGGGCAGAACCCCTCTGGCTGCCAGGTAGACCTTCCAGTGGGCAGGTTTGATGAGCTTCTGATACAGGGCCAGGTACTCAGCAGCACATTCACCAGCAATGCTCAGCTCATCCAGGTAGCTGGGAGAGAGAAACACAAGCTGACAACCCAAAGAGAAACACAGCTGACATTCCAGCCTAAGGACACAGTGGAAAGGAGAAAAAGCCTCCATCCATCCATCCATCCATCCATCCATCCATCCATCCATCCATCCATCCATCCATCCATCCATCCATCCATCCATCCATCCATCCATCCATCCATCCATCCATCCATCCATCCATCCCTCCATCCATCCATCCATCCATCCATCCATCCATCCTCCACCTCCTGAGGCAGTGAGGTGTCCTTGCTAACAGCATCACTGATATTCATTACTTGCTGGCTAAATTAGTATTTATCCCCAAAAGGAGCTGACTGTGCTATCAGCATGAGCTGGGGTAAGTTATGTCACAGCAGCTGGAACAGAGTTCACTCTATTATTCTGTCATTGAAGAGGCAAGGGAGATGCTGGCCACACAGCTGAACAGCTGATCCTTACTTCTGGAAAAAGTACAGACTGCARGAGCTCAATGCCAGGCAGCAAACCCCAACTCTCCCTAAATCCATACCCTCCCAGTTAATTAAGTTGAAAAATCCAGCTCAAAAAGACCCCTGAACTGCAGGTATACAGGGAGAGGTGTGAGAAAAGCTGCAAGAAGGGAGATTCTGATGGGAATTGAAAACAAACACTGGTGGAGCTGCCAGGTGTGGCAGCACAGCAATACCTGGTGAGGAGATCCAGGACCTGCTGCTTCCTGCTGGGGATGGTGGCCAGGGCCTCCACGATGGTGCAGGCAGCCTGCCTGGCAGCCTGGGTGGCAGGAGTGAACAGCACCTGGGCCAGGGGCAGGAAAAGCCAGGTCAGACCCATGGGCACAGATGAATYTGTGACAGCTCACAAGAAGGCACAACACAGGGACTGTTGGGTGACCTGGTGGCAGCGTTTCCTTGTTCTTCCAGCACTTGGTTCTGTGACAATTCCTGCTCTGCTCAGCACCAAAGTGTTTAAAGAGTGCATGGACCTGCTAGTCCTCACACACAGGAAGCAAAGCTTTGCTGCAGGACCCCCAGAAGTGCAGCTCATCAGGCACAGGAGCACCGTGGCAATCAAAGGTTCAGAGTTTAAGAACCCAGACTCCCAGATCAACGTTTGATGCAGCATTTCTAAGGGAGCACAGCTGCAAACCTGACTTGGAATCAGAGGCAGTGAGTGCCTCCCCAGACACCCCTGCAGAGGAGCTGCAGCAARCCACCCACACTGTGTGACTGAGCCCTGCCCCAGGCTCTCCCCACCTTTACCTGTCTCAGCCAATTGTTGTGTCCCAGCTTGAGATCCAGAGGACAAGTTCTCTTCCCACGGCGACTCATGAACTGCTTCCACTTCCAGACGTATTTTTCTGACAAGTAGAGCTGGTGAAGCTCAGCTTTGCTGGGAGTTTTCCCGTTGGCATCTGCACCTGCAATGTTGAGCAGAGCCCAAGAGAACTGTCAGCAGTCATGAGCTGCAAACTGCCAGAGTATTTTTGTCTTCCTACAGGAACTCGCCAAACTCCAGCTGGGAACTGAGTGCTTCCCATCTCCTGCTGCTGCCATTTTCACTCTTGTGTGGAGCCATGTTCAGTTCCAAGCCTCATGCAAATCCCAGAGCCTCTCTCAAGGAATCCCATCAGATTTCCAGCTGGCTGCTATCAATTTAAGTAAGCAACAAGTTTCATTTTTTACAGTCCCTGATTCTCTTTGGGCACAGAGCATTTTCTGTTTAGGGTTTGAGGCACACAGCCCAGAAAAGTCAGTGCTACAACTCTAAATGTGAGGATGGAATCAGATGTCACAGGACAGAAGCCAACGCAACTCCACAGAAGCACATTCCTTATTAAATGTGGGGACACACATGTTCCTGCACAGAACTGCAGCAGGTCACAGGCACAGGGGTTACCTCTGGCAGGGAGGCACTTCTTCCAAGCTTCATAGGATGCCTTGGGGTCCCTCTTGAGCCACAGCTGAGCCTGTGCATGGATTTCATTGCTGTAAGGCTTCACAGTGGTGAGGGCATCCATGGGCACATCCTAACAAATAAAAAAGCTCTGTGATTCTTCAGAAAGCCACAGTCTGCTCCCAAAGAGCAACCCCTGGGGCTGGGCCAGGAAGAGGCAAATACAGCTCTTGGACAGCAGCAGGGTAATGCAGTGTCTGTTAATGGTGAGCTAAGAGAGATACCCCAGTTCCTACTGAAATATCAATAAACCCATCTCTGACATCCATCTGTGATTATCTGACAGGCAGATCAGAGCAGAAAAATATCTTCTGTCCTGCAAATCTAACCCTAAATGAAAATTAACAGCAATCAATCAATATATTTTAATGAGAACTGTAGCTCTGTATTTAAAAATCTGAGTCAAAAGTACTTGRTTCTTTCAAATWTAGGTACTTGATTCTACAAAGCTGCTGAAAGCTTAAAGCCTGCCCAAAATAACCAAGCTGTGGCTTTGAAGTAGCTCTTTCCCCATGCCTCAGATCTGAGGGGAAAACAGTAAGCCCTCAACAGTTGAGGTCAAAGTCATCAAAACCCAGTGAAAAACAGAAAGTAGTCATCTGTAATTTGCAGTGTGTAACGACCAGAGTCACAGGGCTTGTACTTCCCTAGGAACASTGACCAGGAAAAGCAAGTCCTGGCTTCCTCACAAACTAATTCCTCACTGAGATCAGCGTGCCAGACTTCAATCAGCAAATTCTCAACGTTTTGCTCAGCCTCAAGGCAGTACCTTGTTTTTCTTGCTGGTTGGAGCAGGTGGCTTGATGAGCTTCTGGAGGATGCGCAGGCACATGAGGGTGATGTTTTCAACAACCACCGGGGTCTTGATGTTCACTGCCAGCAGGAAGAGGCTGAGAGCTGAAAGCAGACAGGGGTGTTCATTATCCTGGGAGAGCTGCAGACAGGACACAGCTCTAGGCAGCACTTGAGTGGGTTTAGAGGTGGGAATGCTGCCCTTGCTGGTCCCTGGTCCTGCACTCACCGCAGCGCAGGCGCAGCTCCCAGCAGCTGTCCTCCTTGGAGATGGAGTCTGTCAGCAGCAGCATCTCGTACTGGAGGCTGCTCGCCTGCAACACACACAGCTCCAGCTCCTGGGGGTGCCCCACTCCCTGCTGCCTTCCCAGCTTTAATCAACTCAGGTTTAAAACACAAGGATCTAGGCTAGCTTAATCCCATGCACACTTGGGGGGACATGACCTGCTGGAGAGGTACAAGCAAAGSCAAGGCAGAAAACTGCCCGAGGAAGCTTCAGCAGGTACCTGTACACAAAATTTTGTGCTGTACTCTGACATTTATGTCACTTCCTGTGGGAACCCAGGGCACCAGGAATATTTCCCTGTCTGCTCTGGRGTGCCCTGACCCCCAGGGSAGCACTGACTTTGACCCTCATTCATGGAGAAAGTTKCCYAKACTTCAAGATRGAYKGGAATCCACAAAAGTGTGAAATAGATTATAGAGAGTAGTGTAGGTGTATCTCTTGGTGAGAAATTGAGGTTTYGGGATYTTTAGTATGTTGTGRATGGRAGCAAGRTGGAGGGCACAGGGTGTTGTCCTGGGTTTCTTCTTCATGCTGCTTCTTCCTCCTTCTCCATGGGTTTRGGTGGCATTTTGTAATTGGGCAGAAAAGTCTGCACTGGGGGCTCTTTGGGATCAGTTATTGGGTTAAAAGGGAAAATAATCCAGGTGTCAGTAATTAATTGGATAGTTTAGTCTTAAAAGACCTTGTACCAAGAGATTGTTGGCCATTTTGTGCCTTCTAATGAAAAGCTGCTGAACTCATGGCTGTGAGACTGTTTTACTGATAAGAAATAATAAACACCTGAGTCTGAACAGGAACTACTGTCTCAAGTGCCTTCAATCCAGACCCAGAAAACCCAACAACTGGTACCCCCACAATTTCCTATCAAAACTCAATTTTTTTCTTACAAACAGACCATAAGAGAGAAGATTCCATGATTAGATAACACCAGCAGTGCAGAGGGGCACAACAAAGAAACAGGCAAACACTGGAGTCTCTCACCAAGTCTGGATTTGCCCAGTGTCCCTTCAGAGCTGCAGAAACCTTCCCAATGATTAAATCATTCATTTGCTGTGTGGCCTCTGGATTGTCCCTGATTCCAGGAGGAAAAAGACAATATTGTTATGCTCTGCTTGTACTAAATGCCAAAAGCTCCTGGGATTTCAGCTCAGCTGGTAACAAGGCACAGGGAGTTGGGGGTCACACTTTGCTGRTGTACAACACACCCACAGCAGGGGAGGGACTCTGAGGTCCCTTCCAACCCAGATCACTGTGATTCTAAGATAACTCTCCCTATGASGCTTTCCCTTCCTCAGGGGGCTTTCCTGATGCCTTTTTGGGACTACCCTAAAATACAGGCCAGACAAAATTAARGGAATAAAAAGTATTTACTGAAGGGGCCTCAGGTGCATCTCAGGCAGATGAAGCCTCCCAGAGGCCGCACCCAAAAATGAACCATGGGTCATGGGTTTTTACACTTTTATAACTTTGGTCCATTTGCATATTGAGGGTTAATCCTCCAATTACAGCTTCAGCTAATGAAGTCATTCACCCCAAGTTTGCTCCCCCCAGCTCCCTTTTGTTTAATCTCTGGGGGCCTGAGGCAGTGAGGTGTCCTTGAGTGCCAGGCCTGGAGAGGAATTGTTGTGTCTGCCCAAAATGGGAGAACAGCAGCTGGCACTGCGTGTGGGGTTTGGAGTTCTACACTAAAGAACTGCAGGGTTATATTACAAATTACAAACTGCAAATACAAATAATAAAAAATATATTAAATGAATATATGAAATCCTGAGGCAGTGAGGTGTCCTTGTGTCACAGACATCTTTTATGAAAAATCCTTTCCTTAGGATTTTTCTCCTGAGAAGCTGAGAGGCCTCAGGAACAAAATGTAAACAATGGTTATATGCTTGCTGTGGAATGCAGTAGGTAGACCTGTGATTAGTCTCATAAAGTTGTTTCTAATTAATGGCCAATCACACTCAGCTGGCTCAGACTCTCTGTCTGAGACAGAAACTTTGTTATCATTCTTTCTTTTGCTATTCTTAGCCAGCCTTCTGATGAAATCCTTTCTTCTATTCTTTTAGTATAGTTTTAATATATATATATCATAAAATAAATCAAGCCTTCTGAAACATGGAGTCAGATCCTCATCTCTTCCCTCATCCTCCACACCCCTGTGACACGGTCACACCCTTGAGTGCCAGGCCTGGAGAGGAATTGCTGTGTCTGCCCAAAGGGAGAACAGCAGCTGGCACTGAGTGTGGGGTTTGGAGTTACACACTAAAGAACTGCAGGGTTATATTACAAATTACAAATTGTAAATACAAATAATAAAGAATATATTAAATGAATATATGAAATCCTGAGGCAGTGAGGTGTCCTTGAGTGCCAGGCCTGGAGAGGAATTGCTGTGTCTGCCCAAACGGGAGAACAGCAGCTGGCACTGCGTGTGGGTAGTTCGGACTAAAGAACTGCAGGGTCGCAAATACATGGAAAACACAAAAGCAGAAGCCCTCAGGCATCACCCAAGGAGGAGGCTGTCCCAGAGCAGCTCTCACCTGGTCAGGAGGCACATGAGCTGCCGCACCTCCTCGCGCATGGCGGCCGCGCCCCGGCGCAGGTTGTAGTCGAAGAGCTCCCGGATGAGCCCCTGTGCCACCAGGATGTGGCGGATGGCGCCGTTGGTGGCCAGGGCCCGCAGCAGGGTGATGCAGTGCTCGGTGACAGCCGAGGCRCAGCCGTAGCACTTGGTGGAGGAGGTGTGGCCGCAGCCCAGCACGGACAGGGCCCGGTACTGGCTGGCCGTGAACGTGGGCAGCGCYGAGCTCCGCGAGGACTTGGTGGCCGCCTCGCGCTGCTGCAGGTCGTACTCCAGCAGCTCCTTCCGCGAGGCAAACACTTTCTGGGAACACACAGGAGCAACTGTCAGCCAGCACAATGCCACTACCAGGTTATCTTCACTGAGTATTTTGGGGAGAAATGTTTTTGAGAGGAATGAGGGATTTGTCTTTACAAACAARCTGGCAGACAAAACTAGCACTGGGAGATAAAAGAAACAATGGGAAGGATTCCACTGATTGGAAAAAGATATTTGCTTTTACAAATAAACTTTGGRTTYGCTGATAAATGAAATTGGATATTGAAAGATGAAAGAAACAATRRGGRAAAACCCTAAATTCCRCAAGAWTTAATAATTAAAAGGGAGGGTTATACACTAGAGGGAAATCTTTGGGATCAGGCGTTCTGGGAAGTCTGTACATCTCAAGTACCTCAGAAATGGGGAAAGAGAGAAGGGAAATGCAGCTGGGAAACTGGGATAAAAAGGAGGCTGCATCCTCCAAATAYWGGAGAGAWCCCAGRGGAATGCCCCATGGCCTCTCCCTGTATTCGAATAAAGCCAGAAAGGACTCCTCTGTCTCCTTTTTGGACATAAACCTCTGGTGTTTGTGGATTAATTTTCCTGACATTTTCACTGAATATTTTGGGTAGAAATATTTTTGAGAGGAATGAGGGATTTGTCTTTACAAACAAGCTGTGGGTCTGCTGGTAGAYAAAACCAGCACTGRGASAKAAAAGAAACAATGGGAAGGATWCCACTGATTGGAAAAAGATATTTGSCTTTACAAATAAACTTTAGGTTTGCTGATAAATGAAAYTGGATATTGAAAGAYGAAAGAAACAATRAGGAAAAMCCCTAAATTCCATAAGAATTAAAAATTAAAAGGGAGGGCTATACACTAGAGGGAAATCTTTGGTATCAGGTGTATTGGGAAGTCTGTAGCTCTCAAGTACCTCAGAAATGGGGAAAGAGAGAAGGGAAATGTGGCCAGAAAATTGGTATAAAAAGGAGGTTGGGCTCTCCAAAAATTGGAGAGGCCCCAGGGGAATGCCCCATGGCCTCTCCCTTTATTCGAATAAAGTAAAAGGAYTCCTCTGTCTCCTTTTTGGACATAAACCTCTGATGTTTGTGGATTAATTTTCCTGACATTTTTAACCAAGTGTTTCCAAACTTGAAATCCTTCATGGCAAGAGAAGACTTGGRAAATCCATGAGGAATATCATCCTAACTCTTATTTAACACAGAATTCACAGAATCATCAGGTTGGAAGAGACYTTAAAGATCATCSAGTCCARCCCMGCCCCAACACCTCAACTCAACCCTGGCACCCAGTGCCACGTCCAGGCTTTGTTAAACACACCCAGGGATGGTGACTCCACCACCTCCCYRGCAGAACATTCCAGRACTTTATMACTTTATCCTCCCTGCTGTTTAAACTACATGCAATGTAACACTGGAAATGTGACAAATCCGTAGTATTAACTACTATTAATACTGGCAGAGTAAGTCAATTCTTTGAGTACTTACTCTTCAGAGTAATTTATTCTTTATATAAAGAGCCAAATATATTTAATATGCTTAAATATCACAGCCAAAAGGACATTCATGATGTAGCAGGTTTTCCAGTGTTTATGTGACTTGTTGAGCACAAATAAACATATTTAATTTATAAAACACTTCTGTAGGTCACCCTTCAGACTGGTGTGTTTTCAAACACTTGGATACATGCAAAAATTCAATTCTCTTTAATTAACCATCTGTTCAGTCTCCTGCTCTTCATGATGTAGCTGCTGAGAAAACCAGTTTCACAAGCTAGCTGAAATTTTASTAATTAATACATAGCTTTTAGAAATTATTATTTCCCTGAAAATATGCAGCTGTTAATGATATCATTATCATTGTTAATGATATCATCATCTTGATTTAATGATATCATTATCACCTGCTGTTAATGATAGCATTAAATCCAGAATGGCAACATCTTGGTTTTTTCTTTTTTCTAATCAACACCTGGCCCAAATCCAAACCAAAGCACATTGTACCTGGATGATTTTGGACAGTTCATCGAAGGAGTTCTTGCAGTCCCCACAGTACTCCTGGGCTAACTGCAGGATGTACCTGTTCACACTGGCTGAGGTAGAACTGATCCCTCCACTGCTGCCCGACTCATCCTGGAACAGGGRAAGCAAAGAGGAATCACAAAGGGAGGCTCCACACAAAAAATAACAACAGCAGAGCAGCACCTGAGGCAAGGACTGCCTTGGGCACAGCCAAGGCCAGTGCGTGCCCTGCCTGAGCTCTGTGCAAGCTGCACCTGGYCCTGCTTACCTGGGGCTTCTCAGGGGCTGCCTCGTTCACTTTGCACAGCAGGTTCTCCAGCTGTGGTCGGTGTCCCATCAGCTGGTGATACACCCTGTCAGCCTTGTCCAGCAGAGTGTTGATGTTTGTCACTGCCTGCCCAGGGAAAAGGAAAGGAAACTCTTATTTCATTTTCAGAACCACAACCACCAAGCTCCAAGTCTTCTCTTTWACTTTTCTCTTGGGGAGGAATCACTAATTTGTGACCCTGCAGCCTGGTTCTGCCCTGAGAAGCACTGTGGTGACACTAATGAGCACACTGTGGCACTACACCGAGCACACCCTGTGACACTACACTGAGCACACTGATCCTTTGGGACAGGACACAGAGTGCACAGGGCTCTTCATTCATTAGCAGGGGCTCCTCAGGTGGGATGGGAAGCCAACAAAATAACCCAAATCCATCCCCTTCTACAGCAAGGCAAGGAGATGCAGTCAGTTCATAAGTGAGGCACTGAATGATGCCTTTGGAAGAATTACTTGTCTGGTGGAGCAAGACACAAACCCAGAACGCATCGGTCAGTGAGGAGTCTTGAAGGAGCACTGATTTTAACAGGGGATGGAGCCCTGATTTTGACAGGGGATGGAGCCCTGCTGTGCCCACAAGAGGGGATGGAGCCCTGCTGTGCCCACAGTGTCCCAGAGCCCCAGGAGCTCCTGCCAGCCCCACCTTCTTGCGATCCTCCTCGTTCTCGATGGGGTCCACGGCGCAGCAGGGCTTGGCGTAGAGCATGAAGTCGAAACGGGCGTATTTACAGAAGCCACAGGCATTGCACAGGAAAGGATCCTTCTCATCATAATTGATGGACCTGCAAGGAAGGCAGCAGCTCAAAACCTGCAGCTCAAGGCAATGGAACAAACTGAACAGGCTCAGGTAAAAGAGATGGGTGACTTAAAACGCCTCGGTGACCAGACTGCCCCGGAGAAGGGAAATACTTGAGAATCAAAACTACAGATCAGGCAATAAAAAAAGTCCTTCCAGCACTGCCACGTTCTGGCTGGAAAAAGCAGGAACAGAAATTGTCCCTAACAATTCCACTTTAATGACAGTAATTCCCTGTACAAAGTCAGGCTGGGGTACTGTGTCCTTTAGGAGAACATAGATGAAGGAACTGTTCTGGTTTGTAGGGTTTGGCCTTTGCCCTGGGATTGACTGCACTTCTCCCCATTGCAGAGCAGGGCAGCAGACAGAACTGATTTATAGCTCCCAGAGCTCCAGAAGGGATGTGGAAACCTTTCCACACACCAGCAATCACCAGGAAAGAGCCTGCTRAACACCTYRAATCCCATGAGAATTAGAGAGGAATAGGGACAACAATAAGRGGAAAGAGATATCAGATAAGGAGACAAAGTGACAAAAGARAAGGATTTCTAAGGCTGTAGTAGAAGTGTGAATAGCACACAGTAAATTACCCCTGAGCCTGCTCTGAATGAGGAAAGCACAACAAAAGCCATGAATGGAACTGTCTGTCCAGCCCAGCCAGGGATCCTGGGGGAAGCCCTGCAATCCCCCAGCTGAACTCCAGCCTCCAGCCCAGGCAGGCCAAAAATAACCTGCTCCGGGGAATTCTGTGCTGTGAACTTCGAGGCTGGATGTGAAACTTCAGCTGGCTGAGAATTGTGCTCCCAGGCTCCCTTTGTTAGCCTGCATTACATTAAATCCCTGTAAGCCTGTTTTATACTTCCCCACTAATTTGATTGTGTGCTTGTATTAACTAGAATGGGGGATTTACATGGCAGGGGGTGTGCAGCACCCGGGAGGGCTCTGGGGGACACTCACACCTGCCCTTGTGGCACTGCTACACGCTCTGGGGACACACAGGGACACCCACAGAGCTGCACTTGGGGCACTGGTAGATGTTCTGGGGGCACACACAGTGACTCTGGGAACACTGGGKGCACACACAGTGACACAGTGACACACAGACCTGCACTTGTGGCACTGGTAGACGTTCTGGGGGCACACACAGTGACACTCAGTGACACACAGAGCTGCACTTGTGGCACTGGTAGCCATTCTGGGGGCACACACAGTGACACTCAGTGACACATAGAGCTGCACTTGTGGCACAAGTAGCCATTCTAGGGGCACACACAGTGACACAGTGACACACAGAGCTGCACTTGTGGCACTGGTAGCCGTTCTGGGGGCACACACAGTGACTCTGGGGACACAGGGGGCACACACAGTGACACAGTGACACACAGACCTGCACTTGTGGCACTGGTAGCTGTTCTGGGGGCACACACAGTGACAGACCGGCACTTGTGGCACTGGTAGCTGTTCTGGGGGCACACACAGTGCCTCTGGGGACACTGGGGGCACACACAGTGACACACAGACCTGCACTTGTGGCACTGGTAGCCGTTCTGGGGGCACACACAGTGACTCTGGGGACACTGGGGGCACACACAGTGACACTCAGTGACACACAGACCTGCACTTGTGGCACTGGTAGACGTTCTCGCCGCAGTTGCCGCACACGCCGGGGTTGGCGGGCACCGAGGCGCTGCAGCGCGGGCACTGCAGGGTCTCGGTGGATGCCTGGTAGTTCTCGTAGAAGTCRGCGAACTCGATCATCAGGTTGGAGGCCACGATGGGCAGGGGCAGATCGATCTTCACCTCTGTCTGCCCCGGGGTCAGCTGCACCTTCTTGGCCTTGTGCCAGCGAGCCGGCCTGCAGGAGGGACGGGAGGGGAGGAAAGGAAAGCAAAGGAAAGGAAGGGAAAGGAAGGGAAAGGAAGGGAAAGGAAGGGAAAGGAAGGGAAAGGAAGGGAAAGGAAGGGAAAGGAAGGGAAAGGAAATGAAGGGAAGGTTTTCCAGAGGGAAGTTCCCTCCCCACCCACGTGTGAGGAAAAGCCAAATGCAACCGTCTCGGCTCCAAATCTCCTTTAACTGGGATGAATGGAGAGCAGTTCTAGGATTCGTTTCCTTAGCTTCTGTATTGACATGATATGTAGCCAGAAATACATTTTAAGCCTTTATCCTCTTCATAGAGAGAGACTGTTTGGGATTAAAGAGCTGTTGATGCCTCATGGAAAAACTTTAATTCTACAGACATTTTCTAGGGATTTTCACCTCCATTTTTTTTATTAGTAAGGACATTTGCATGAAAACAGGATATTTATTTCTTAAAGATCTCATCTGCTCCCACTGCTTATTCTCAACCTGAAGTCAGAATCCTCTCTTTGTGACATCATAATCCTCTCCACAGCAGCCACTTGTGATGTCACAGAGGATTAGGACTTCAAATAAGCAATAAGCGGCGGGCACAGATTAATCCCTAAGCCAGAGAGATCTGATTCTGGTGAGAACATCTCAAGAAGTAAGAAGGGGAAGCACATAAGCAGGACTGGCTCCAGACTGAGCAGTCTGTTGAAAAGGAGCCATTTCTGGTAGGTAATAAAGCAGAGCTGAGAGTGAGACCATCCAACTTCTAATTTTAATTCTACTCTATGGCTTCAAAGAAACAATGTTAATGCTTTCAGCATTCCTGGACATGCTGCAAAGTCCAAATCCCTTTTGGAGTCAAACTACCCATGAAGYGCTCTCAGTTTTACTGCTGGTTCCCACACAATTAAGTCAGGTGCTTAAAAGCGAGCCTGGACAAAATCAGAATTCACAAATTTTGTAGGCATTCTTCAAGCTTCAGAGGAAATCTGGATCTTTGCTTCAACAATTGTAGGGGATTCAGAACAATCCCACCCAATGTGGGCTAYGAGTGATGAGTAATAGTCTAAGGAGGAACCTTGGGGAAAAACAAGAAGCCAAGGGAACGAATCTGATTCAGAGACTGCACACAAAACTTGATGAACATACTTGTTCTTCAGCTCCACRATGGCCTGCACGGTCCTGTTGTTGTAGTAGAGGTTGATGGTTCTCACCATCTTGGTTCGTTTCAGGTCCCCAATCTTCACTGTCACCTTGCTGATGGTGTGGCTGCCAATGAGCTTCACCACCTGCTGCGTGGTCGTGTAGCGCGTGTCCACTTTGATGGACGACAGCTTGATGTACTGGGGAGACAAAGCAAGGGCACACTGCCTGTCTGAGGGCACCCCAAAACCTCAGGGACAACAGGAACCACACCTGTAATGGGTTGGATCCCTGCTGTACTGGGGAGACAAACCAAGGGCACACTGCCTGTCTGAGGGCACCCCAAAACATCAGGAAACCAAGGATTGGATCCCTGCTGTACTGGGAGACAAACCAAGGGAACACTGCCTGTCTGGAGGGCACCCCAAAACCTCAGGACAGGGAAAACCAAGGGCTGGGATCCCTGCTTGTACTGGGGAGACAAAGCAAGGACCCACACTTTGGCCTGTCTGAGGGCACCCCAAAACCTCAGGGGCACAGGAAACCACACCTGGAAAGGGGTGGGATCCCCACCACTGGAAAGGATTTAATAACTGCAGTTAGTGCTGGTGTCATGCAGAGCAGCTGGAGCTATGTCAGGAAGGTTTAGGTTGGATCATGAAAGSTTCTTCCCCCAGAGGGTGCAGGCACTGCCCAGGCTCCCCAGGAATGGGCACAGYCCTGAGGCTGCCAGAGCTCCAGGAGCATTTGGACAGCRCTCCCAGGGATGCCCAGGGTGGCATTGTTGGGATGTCTGTGCAGAGCCAGGAGTTAGATTTGATCCTTGTGGGCCCTTTCCAACCCAGGATATTCCATGGCTGTGTGATTCCAGGGTTACTTACACAGAAAGGCACCTCGGGGTTGTTGCAGACAAGGCAAGGATCACTCTCCAGGTAGTAGCCATCAAATTCCACGAGCCCAGACAATGTGCTGGAATGAAGGAACAACACTCACACATGGACCTGGGCATTTGCTGCTTTAAACCCAAGCCATTCAACCAGAATCACTTTAATTTCCCCCATTTCCCAGTCCCAGTGTGTAACAGAACTGTTCCAGTGTAAATCACACTGGAAATAACAGCTTTTAACTAAGCATTTTTATTGTAATTATCAATGGCCAAGGTGGGACCAAGAACATAACAACTCAAAACTGCAACTCTCTATTCTCCAGCTGGGCCTAAGATTTTATAACATTTACTGACTGAAAGCAGAAGAGCTCAAGCCAAGCTCTGTTGGTAAGGCCCAATGTCAGGTTTGCATCTGGCAGAAAGGATTCTGCTGCTCTCCCAAGCCCAGCAGGCTCAAACCTCAGCAGGGCCATCCCCACCACCTTCCCTGGGTACCCCCCATGGATGGAGCTCAGCTGGAAAGCCCTCCAGTGACCTGGATCAAAGGCACAAGTGACTCACTTGTAGATGTTGGAGTTGGGGTGGTTGGTGAGAATGTGGTTTTGGGTCCGGAGGATCTCCACGGCCTTTTGGGAATATTCCTTCAGCTGAAATAAAACCAGGCAAAGACAGTCCTCAAAACAATGCTTTTATTGCTACACAGACACAAACATCCTCATCTTGTGGTGTTCCAGGTGCCCCAAAAGAAGTACACACCACACCCACAGGAATTTATGTGTTTAAATCATTACCCAGGACTGTAATTGATCCTAAAATTTGAGATTTACACAGTAAGTGCTGTTTGTCAGTCAATCCCTGCAAATGCCTGCCAAGATTTGTACAGCATTCCCCACTTTAAACATACTCATGCAAGTATCAATGRGTCTAAATTATTTGTTCTCAATCCCACTGATCCTCTAAAAGAGGCCACAACTTCCTTTGTTCAAAAACCATGATTACAAAATATTTCTAAGAGYTGAAATATCAAAAATCTATAAACTGGAGCTGSCAGATCCACAAAAGCCTCCTGTGGGAAAGGTATTTTTGTCAATAAATAAAAAACCGACCAGCACAATTTCACCCCCAAAACAATAAAACAAAAMCCCACACTTCCAAATTCTTTAAGGATCCTGCTTTTTTTTAACATTAAAGTTCTAATAAGATGAAGAATTTCCAGCAGAAGCTCTTCTGACAGAAAATCTGAGCCAGCTGTATCATAAATGAGCACCTGGGATGCTGTGCCTCCCTTCTGGAATGTCACTGTACCTTTTTCTCAGTCTGCTGTGTTTTCAGGGAGAAGTATCCCAGGAGATCTACAAACTGGGCAGCCTTTCTTCCATAGGCTGGGAGCTCTGGCCAGATGGACCACATGAGATCCAGCAGTAACTCCTGCTGGGACTTGTTGGAGTTCCTGTTGGGTGGATTACAGACAATCAGGGTTCTTGTTCAGAAGGAGAACATAAGCTCCAGTCTACCAAAGTGGGAAACCATCATCTTGCAGAGCTCACAGAGCTAAATCCCACCATCCCTTGAACCCATCTGTTTTCCAGCACTCCAAAACAAAAGCAGCTGTCCTGCAACAACTGAACAGAGCTCTGAAGGAGTCCAGCCCCCTAAAGCACTCCTTTCCCCACACAGCTCCCAACTTTTCACGGTGGGAGTCTGGATCTGCCTCAGAAATTCACTCTGCCCACAAACACCTGCTCCTGGTCATGAAGTGAGATTTTGCAGGCAGAAATAAAGTGCTCCTTGCAGGTGACAACTGAGATCGATCATGGGTAAGTCACAACTTCCACCTCCAGYCCCAGTAACTGCAAACCACGAGGGCAATTCCAGAGGGGCCCAACACCTGCAGGCTCCAGCGTCCTTCAGGGAGAGGCTCTGGCCCTGAGGCAGCCCCAGGCTCACCTGTAGATGTGCAGGGCCAGGCAGTGGGCCTGCCACCTCACTGAGGAGGAGTTGGATTCCAGCAGGAAGCAGCGCAGGAACTGGATGAGGGTCTCCTTGTCAGCAAACTTGTTCAGCTGGTTCACCAGGGCCGTGCACAGCTGGTCCTCCTGGCTGCCTGAACCCTCACCTAGGGACACAGGGAAGGCTTTAGGGAGAAGATAAATGCAGCACCTCACAGGCAGGCCACTCTGCTATTTCAAAGAGTCAGGATAATGGGGACAAAGTATTATGTTTCAGGTAACAAGAAAGTTTAATATTCATGTCTTTTTCAAAAATATAACCCAGCGCTCCTGACTAACAGGAAAAAAACTGCAGGAAAACTTGCCAGTGAGGACGTGAGAAATGTGCTACACATCCTGACAAARAGAAAAGGACTGACCATGAGGCAATGAAAAGACTCACAGAGAACCATCTGATGGTGAAAGCCAAAGCGGCTCCTTGAAGAAAAGCCAAGAGAGAATTTATGCCYGTGACTTTTATAGGGAAGCTTAATTACTTTCCCAGGACTGTGGATATTCATTAAGCAGCAGCCCTGGCTCCAGCAGAGCTTCCAAGGCAGCCAGAGGAAACAAGTCTGAACACAATCACTGCAGAGCACAGCTAACTGGGTGTGCATCCCCAGGATTTGTTTTAATCCTCGTGAGCCTTTCAGCCTCCTACAACCCAGGACAGGCAAGTTAAGTGGAAGCTGCTTCATCACTAGATTAGGTAACACCATTAGACAACTTCAAACCCACTCAAGGCAATAAACACAGTGGGTTTGGGATGTCCTCAGCAYGTGGTTTSAGCCCARCTCTCAGGACACACTGCTTCACCTTAGTSCCYTCTGCACAAGGGAAAACTGCCCCTCTCCCCTGATTGTGGCTGTGGGTGCCCTTGCCACGAGCCATGACCCTTTCCCAACAGCAGGATTTATCATCCAGCTCTTTCTTATTCTTAAGAAAGGCTGTGAGGAGCAGACTTGCTCCCTAAAACCACAGGACAGGGCCCAGMTGCCCCTCACCCTCTCGCTCCTTCTCCTTTTCCTCCTTCTTGCTCTTTTTGGTGGAGGATTTGCTCTGCGCTGCCGCCTGCCCAGAGCCTGATGCTGCAGGAGCTGAGCTGGAAGAGGTGCTGGAAGCTCCAGAGGATGAAGCCACAGACAGCACTTTGCTGCCACACAGAGCACAAGACAACAGCTGCAGGAGAACYGGGGACACTCCTTCGTCTACCAGGAAGCTGACTTGGAGCAGGAAATAGAGAACCGCTGTGGAGGAAAGGGGAAAATGTTTGAATCACACAATMATGGAATTTCCTGAGCTGGAAAWGGCCCACAGGGATTGAATCCAACCCAGGTCCTGCACAGACACCCCAACAATCCCACCCTGGGCATCCTTGAGAGCGCTGTCCAAATGCTCCTGGAGCTCTGGCAGCCTCGGGGCTGTGCCCATTCCCTGGGGAGCCTGGGCAGTGCCTGCACCCTCTGGGGGAAGAACCTTTCCCTGACACCCAGCCTAACCCTGCCCTGACACGGCTCCATGCCACTAAAGGCTGAATTAAAAAAGAAAAGAAAGAAAAAAGTCAAAAAACCCTCAGCTTAAACCAAAAGCCTTTGTACACAAGAACCAAACTCCCAGAACTGTCCTGTCCCTGGACCATAGAAGCCTAACACTGGGGTACACCAGGTACAGTRGCTCATCCCAAATTACTCCCTGGCACAATGGCAGCACAAGCAAGAGAACACAGATCTCCTGTTCCTCTAAGTTATCCATTACACCACATTTTGCTCTTTAGCCAAGGACCAGCTGCAATTAGGGCACTGGGATAATTAGTACTGGAAACAGTTCAGTCCTATCAAAACCCTCATCTGTGCTGAGCTTCGCCATCTGAGCCACCTCAATCCCAACCATGACACCACTGCTCCCCCAAGCCCTKTGAGACAGAACTCACAGTCATCCTTGATGCAGAATTTCTGCCAGTTCACCGTTCTCTGCGTGGCAATCTCTGCACAAGCCTTCAAATGTTCCATCTGCAGGCACAAAGGGATGGGATCAGAGCACATCAGAGCTCCTGTCACACCAACACCACCCAAGGCCCTTTCCCTGCTCCTGCCCTTACCAGGGAGATCAGGGTGTCGTACTGCAGGGCAGAGCCTGAGCTGGCTGTCACCACACTGGCCCTCAGGAAGATGCCCTGCTCCTCCAGCAGCTTCTTGATGCCCCGCACRTGCGAGTCCAGCGTGTGCAGGTCCCGCAGCTGCCGGTACTTGTCCTTGGAGCCGCAGATGAACAGCAGCAGCTTGCGCACCTGGCGCCGCACGAACGGCGTCTGCTGGATCATCAGGTACTGCAGGGGGAAGCCAGGGCACAGTGAGATCACCAGGGTCACACTGGCCACCAAAAATGAGGGGTTTCTTCCAAAAGGTAAACAGATAGGAGATGAGTTCACCCAGCTTTAATCCTGTAAGTGCCAGGCAGAACAGACACTGCACAGCAGCACTGCACCACTTGCTGGAAACCATCCCTTGTCATCTCCAACCTCAAATAAACACCCAACCAAGGCTAATTAAGAAATCCTAACTCATACTTGTGTAAATGTAAGATAACTTGTTATGTAAAGTAGGAAGCAAACTGAGAACACAAACACCAAATATCTTCCTGATTTCTTTTTTAAGGCCCAAGTACCAACAGCTGAGCATGATGTTACATTTTTCCATCTCACAGCAGGTTTTCTSCCTAAGCTTTGTGGCAGGAACCACTGAGTTTCAAGAAATAACAGCAACCTCATTTTTCATGTATGTTTTCCTACAGATTCCTGTTCAACAGGAATGCACAAAGCCAACAGTTCACCTTCTTTCAAGSGGATTAAAAATACAAGATGGAGCTGAGATCAGCCCTGCAAAAGCTCATCTCTCCCATGAAAGAAATCATTATTGGAGTTTTGGAGTTTTCTTGTGGAAATCTGCAGGTGTATCATGTTCTTGCTTACCTCAGACAAAAAGTAGAACCAGGAGTGATCAAAGATGGGTGGGGGGATGCGGGAGTTGGTGTCTGCAATCTTCTTGATCTGGTAGGGCAGGCGCAGCACCATCTCTGTCAGGAGCTGAGTGTAGGCCTCAAAAACATCTGCAGCATGACCCTGGCAGCAAGAGAAATCCCTCAGGCTCTGAGCACACTCATTGTGGTGCCATGATGAATGACAGGGTGCTTTTGGTGAATTTTTAAAAACAAGGGATTTCTGCCCCTTTGCAGCCCAAAGAATGTTCCCAAATGATGAATAAGAACCTGCACAAGGCCTTGAACTGGATGGCAGCTGTGAGGATGCACTAAGCTAGTCTGGAGTAATAAAGCAGTTCAACTCAGCAGACATTCTTACATTTAATCAGGCTTTTTGCACTGCACCMGTACAAACACCAAACCATGGCATAATGGCACCACAGTGGTGGAACAAGCCTGGGAATTACTGTGGAAATTCCCATCCACCATTCCACTTCCTTGGCACACTAAGTTCAGGAATTCTGCCTGCCAAGCACAGGAGTCATGGGCTGGGGCAGCTTCCCTTCAGGATGATTAACAATTCCTCCAGGAACAGCTCCACAGAACTGGTTAGGAGTGCACCAAGTGAGAGATGGGAGAGGAGCTGGGCTGCCCTGTGAGAACTCGGAGCACTCCCAGTTGTAACTTTGTGCCACAAGATGGATTTTGGTTGCTTTTCTAAGGGCAAACTCCTGGTGCAGGGCTGCTTTCCCAGCTCTGTGCAGCCTCCCCTCAGTGCAGGCCCTGCCCAGCTCCCAGCACAGGGCAGGACTCACCTTCACGTACTGGCGGAGGAAAAAGGGGCTCATGTCAGGGGGAGAGGAGGTGGTGTGAGGCTTCAGCAGCTGGCTGGTGGCCACGGGCTCCTCATCATTCTGCTGGCTCTTCCAGTACTCCAGCAGGGACTTGAGCACGTGCAGACAGTAATCAACAGCACCAGAGCTCAGCAAGGCAGCTGCTGTGGCACTGGAGATCAGGGAGGAAGCCTGGAACAGAGGGAAGGAGCTGGATCAGGAACACACCTGGGAACCTGCAGTGGGGAGAGCTGGGACAGCCCTGAGCACCTGCTGACAGTGTGGGCAAGAGAGCAGGTCTGGATSAAACTTTGCAGGCAGCTTTTAAGTTTGGGGTTTGTTTGAGGTTGGGGTTTTTTGGGTTTTTTTTGTGTTTATGAAAAGCAACTCAAATATTTACAGAGACTCTTTTGAACAAGTGCTTAGTAAAGGAAAACAAATAAAATCTCCTCTTAAGTCTAATCTCCCCTCGACACATGTGCCAGAGGCCACTCTGCTGTGGATTAGACGACTAGGGCTTTTTTCTCTTCTTTTTTYCCCCYTYYTTTTTTTTGTTTTTAAGTTGGGATTTCTATTTGTTTATCTGGGATTTGGCCAGCTGGGCGTGAATCCTGGTAGAGAAAGAGTCTCTGTTGCAGCTGCCGCTCACAGGCTCTGCTCCACCCAGGTATTGCTCCACCTGCATTCTGCAAGACGAGGAGCTTTGATTTCTGTGGGAAGCTCAAGTGAGTAACAAAGGCTGGAGAAAAAGCTACTGTAAATAAAACTATTAAAGCAGCCCTGTAAATCCAAACAAACCCCACAGCTCATAAGCTCATTAAAATTTGATGCAGTTCAGACTAAATTTTTTAACCTCTATGCTTTTTTATTAATCTCCTTCCCACCACACATACTGCTTTTTATGCCTTATTACTGTACCTTTTAGCAACAAATATCTAAGGAATCCTCTTAGCGACTTTTACGTTGACACAGCAGCATATTGCTTTCCAATAATCACATTACAAATCCTCTTTAACCCCTTCAGCACTGGTGAGATGTAAGGGAAAAATGTGCCAGACCGTTTTAAGTACCATCATTAATGTGCTGCCCTGAGCTCAGTCTGGAACCATGCACAAAACAAGAGCATCCAATTGTCTTTACACGGCTGCTTCCTCCAGCCCTAGTTTCAAAACTCTTTTTCCACAAGAGTTCAGTAACACTACAGGTTCCCTATAAATTTTTCCAAAGCCTTCTCAAAGATGTTTCAGTTTAACACCTGTTATTTCAGTTTGTAGCTTTGTTTTTGATGAAMAAAAGCCCYCCAAGCACATCATGGAATCYCAGAATRGTTTGGGTTGGAAGAGACCTTAAAGTTCATCCTACTCCACCCTCTGCCATGGGCAGGGACACCTTCCACTGTCCTACTTTGCTCCAAGCCCTGTCCAACCTGGCCTTAGACACTTGCAGGGATCCAGGGGCAGCCACAGCTGCTCTGGGCAATCTCCACCCTTACAGGGAAGGATTTCTTCCCAATATCTGACCTAAATTTCCCCTCTTTCMGCCTGACCCTTTCCCCCTWGTCCTGCCACTCCAGCTCATGATGAAAAGTCTCTCTCTGGCTTTCCTGTAGCCCCTTCAGACCCTGGAAGGTGTTGTGGGGTCTCYACACAAGCTTTTCCTCTCCATGCTGAAMATTCCCAACTGTCCCAGMCTGTCTCCAYAGGGGAGTTGCTCCAGTCCCCTCCATGGCCTCCTCTGCATTTGCTCCAACAATTCCATGAGTTCTCATGTTGAGAACACCARAACTGYGTGCAGTGCTCCAGGTGGGRTCKTGTRAGAGCTGAGTAAAGGGGGAGGAAATCATCCCCTGACAAAGGAATTTGGAGAATGTACCTCACAAATGGAAGTCTTGGATCCTGACTTGGTCCTGGACATGAAGACACTGAGCAGCCTCATCACCACCAAGTGCACCTCGTTCACAGGGGAGCGCTCGTTTTTCTTGGACACATCCTGCAGGAAAAGACACATCCTGCTGCTCAATCCCAGAGCTGAGCACTGTCCCAAGCCTCTCAAGTTCAGTGCTCTGATCCTCAGGAAGCATTTCTAATTTAAGCTCAAGCAGCAGAACTGAAAAAGCAGCACAAATGCCTCAACAGAAGGGTAGGCAGTGGCCTGGCTGCCAGAGAACAGTCCCACACAAATGAAAAGCTACATATGCCAATCATGCATTTACTGATCATGGCTCTTCTCAGAGTTTAATTCCAGCAAAACAAATTTTCATGCTCCCTTGTGGATGTCAGACCCAGGAAACAGTGGGAGTTCCACTCATGTCATTTTCTACCTTAAGTGAAAGGAGGCAAGAGGAATGAACTGCCTGACCACATCCACACAGCAATGTTTCTGTGACTCCCAAGCATTTAATTCCTCCAAGGAAAGAAACCCTGTCTAGAAGGAGMAAATTCAGAGCATGAGCCCACATTGCACTTTACCTTTTTGTCCATGCCCAGCTCTGCAATCAGCTGTGACAGAAGGTTATCCAAAGCTCCCTTGTCTTTCTCATCCTCCCCATCTAGGTCTGTTGTGAGCATCAGAATAACCTGGGAAAAGCAGTCAGAGAATTATTAGAGGGCAGGCTCCACATTATCAAGATAACTATTTATCTTTCACTAAACAGCACTGATTTTATCTTGATTTATATGTGTTCTTTCCCAARTCCWGCCTGTGCCTCACATCCTAATATGAACATTCAGCATAAACCCACAAGACCTTCCCAAACACAGTGGAGCTCAAGGATTGGAGCCCTCAGGCTCYTCAGTCAGCTGTAAAGTCACACTGAGAAAGGGYACAAGTCCAGCAAAAACCTGTGGGTAAGGAATGTTTTGCAACAGATGGACTCACACTGTGACTGGGCAGGAAGGAGAAAAGCACATGCAAATAGAAACAGTGATTGAACTGTTTGATTTGGGCTTAACTCTGAGCCCTCCTCACTCACCTGCATGTAAGGGATGGCCCGGACCCCCCCCACGTTCCTCAGCTGGGGCAGATTCTGCAGCAGCCTCTCCAGCAGCATCAGCCTGACCATGTGCAGCCTGGGGAGTCAGAGGCAGTAATCAGACACAGCCCAGAACACACCACACCCAGCAGGGTCTCCAGGAGAGCACTGCAATCTGCCCCAGAAACCCTAAGCCATCAAATCCTCCCGGGGGGACAGGACTTGCTCAGACTTCACAGGGGAGAGAAGCCAAAGATGCAGAGCACCTCTGACAATGGAGCCACACTGCCCAGGC
This sequence comes from Sporophila hypoxantha, assembly GCA_002167245.1. Taxonomy (NCBI): domain Eukaryota; kingdom Metazoa; phylum Chordata; class Aves; order Passeriformes; family Thraupidae; genus Sporophila; species Sporophila hypoxantha. The sequence continues at coordinate 328,742 of NDFG01000162.1, forward strand.
CTGGCCACCTGGGGACTGCAACTGCATGGGAACACCCTGCAAATCAGCTCCACACTGCACTGGAGAGGGGRCTGAGCACCTGCTCCCACAGAATGAAAAGCTGCCCATGTTCCCAAAGGACATTTCCATATGCTTTTGTCCTAACAGTGAATTTCACAGGCTCCCAAGATTTCAGTGATTCCATGTTAACTAGACTCATGCAGCATTTTTTAATCACTTCCTAGAGGCAGCAGTTTTGTGGGACACACACTGGGTGTGTTTATCACACCACATGATGATTGCACAGAGGGTGCACTGCCCAGGCTCCCCAAGGAATGGGTGCAGCCCCAAGGCTTGCAAGAGTTCCAGGAGCATTTGGACAACATTGGGATGTAGAGGGTGGGATTGTTGGGATGTCTGTGCAGGGCCAGGGGTTGGACTGGATGATATTTGTGGGTTCCTTTCACCTCAGGACCTTGCATGATTTTGCAATGGCAGTTTGCTCTAGTCTGTGTTTCTGACTTTCCACTYTGGTTACCCAGCAGTCACAATCACACTCCCGGCACTGCAGCCCCCTCCTCTGCAAACATCCCCAGAGCACAGAGCTGCTCTTCCTCAAGAGGAAACAAAGTCTCTTGCCTGTTGCTGGTGTGGACGTCCCCCTCTGCCTCCCCTTCCCCCTCGGAGCCCTCTCCCTCCTGCTGGCCCGTGGTGGTGCTGATGGCTCCYGTGCTGGAGCTGACGCTGCCCGGCCCTGCCGGGTGACCCTCGGCCGCCGTGTCCCCGTAGGCGCTGCTCCGGCCGGACACTGGGGAGGACAGGAGAACAGAGAAACACACAAACCTCAGCAACCCAACAGGGAAACACACAAACCTCAGCAACCCAACAGGGAAACACACCCTCAGCAACTCAACAGGGAAACACACCCTCAGCAACCCAACAGGGAAACACACCCTCAGCAACTCAACAAGCACCTTGCCTGTTTCATATCCACCAGCACAGCTGAGCTGCACTTTGGAATGAATGGTGGTTCAAAGGAGATGCTGGCTTTGGTTCTCTTCTGAAAGCCACAGAGAGGCTGAAGATGCTTTTGTAGAAATATTTTCTTTGCYACCCTCATCTTTGTGGCCCRAACTGAACTGGTCCCACAGCACTAATTCCAACTCAGTCAGACAATGTTTTGATGGGCAGGGCAGACAATCAGACAATTTCTWTAATAGGAGTCTCTGATTATTTTACCTGGGTATCAGTCCCAAACTAAAAAGAGAGTAATTAATCCTATCTCATTCAAACTTAAACCAGCAGCATAGTGAATTGTCTCAGTCTTCCTCTAGGCATTCTGACAGGCAAGGRCTCTGGGGAGACCTTGCTGTGGCCTCCCATACTACTGGGTACTCATGGTACTTATGAAAAGCAGGGAGAGGGACTTGTTATATGGGGARASAGTGACAGGACCAGGGGCAATGGCTTTAAGCTGAACAAGGGCAGGATTAGATGGGATATTAGGGAGAAATTCTTTACTCAGAGGGTGATGAAGCCCTGGCACAGGGTGCCCAGAGAAGTTGTGGMTGCCCCACCCCTGGAAGTGTCCAAGGCCAGGTTGGACAGGGCTTGGAGCATCCTGGGATCGTGGAAGGTGTCCCTGCCTTGGGGTTAGTACAGGATGATCTTTAAGGTCCCTTCCCACCCAAACCATTCTGGGATTCGATGATTCTGTTATTACAGCCCAGCAAAATCTGCTGCAGATTCCACACTTCCAGAGAACCACAAAAKGCAGACAACATTCCATCTGTGGGCACTGGGGCAAAACCCACRAAATGACAGATGGCAGCAGCCACTGGGAACTGAGATTCCCTCTGTGCCAGGGATCACCCACACGCTCCCATGGTGGGCAAGGCTGTGGCAGCAGGGAGGGAGCAGGGGGTGCAGCAGGGGGTGCAGCAGGAGGGGTGCAGCAGGGAGGGGAGCAGGGAGGGGGACAGGGGGTGCAGCAGGGAGGGAGCAGGGTGTGCAGCAGGGAGGGAGCAGGGGGTGCAGCAGGGGGGTGCAGCAGGAGGGGTGTAGGAGGGGTACAGGATGGGGTGCAGCAGGGCTGCAGCAGAGCTGCAGTAGGGAAGGAGCAGGGATGTAGCAGGGCTGCAGCAGGGAAGGAGCAGAGGGTGCAGCAGGGGTGCAGCAGGGGGTGCAGCAGGGAAGGAGCAGGGGCACAGCAGGGCTGCAGCAGGGAAGGAGCAGGGAAGGAGCAAGGGCTGCAATGGGGCACAGCCGGGCTGCAGCAGGGAAGGAGCAGGGGCTGTAATGGGGCACAGCAGGGCTGCAGCAGGGGGCGCAGCAGGGAAGGAGCAGAGGGTGCAGCAGGGGGTGCAGCAGGGAAGGAGCAGGGGTGCAGAAGGGCAGGAGCAGGGGTGCAGAAGGGCAGGAGCAGGGATGCAGCAGAGAGTGCAGGATGGGGTGCAGCAGGGCTGCAGCAGGGAAGGAGCAGGGGCACAGCAGGGGCACAGCAGGGGTGCAGCAGGGAAGGAGCAGAGGGTGCAGCAGGGGTGCAGCAGGGGGTGCAGCAAGGAAGGAGCAGGGGTGCAGAAGGGCAGGAGCAGGGATGCAGCAGAGGGTGCAGGATGGGGCACAGCCGGGCTGCAGCAGGGAAGGAGCAGGGGCTGCAATGGGGTGCAGCAGGGCTGCAGCAGGGAAGGAGCAGGGGCTGCAATGGGGTGCAGCAGGGCTGCAGCAGGGAAGGAGCAGGGGCTGCAATGGGGTGCAGCAGGGCTGCAGCAGGGAAGGAGCAGGGGCTGCAATGGGGTGCAGCAGGGCTGCAGCAGGGAAGGAGCAGGGGCTGCAATGGGGTGCAGCAGGGCTGCAGCAGGGAAGGAGCAGGGGCTGCAATGGGGCACAGCAGGGCTGCAGCAGGGCTCACTCACCACTGTGCTCCCCGGCCACCGAGTCCACGGCGCTGCCGCCGCTCTCCGAGCCCACGCTGCCCCCGTGCTCCGCGGGCGATGTCCGCAGTGTGGAGCCGTCCGTGGCCGCCGTGCTGCCCTCGTCGTCAGAGGCTGGAGCTAAGAGAATAAAGAGAGCTGTTACAAGTAAAAACACTGCCTGGGAACAACTGCAAACGACGCTCTCGCTACCGGGGAAAGGCTGCRGGGATTGGGCTTGGGGTTTGGGGATGGCTACAAAGGGAAAGGGAGCTTGGGGTGACGAGCAGGACAGTTAAAGCAGTGCAGGARAGATATCCCGAGAGGAAAGCTTCTCTATCAAACACACAGGCATGCACAGTTACTTAAAGAACCATGTCTGGTTGTTTATAAATGCAAGGGAAATACAGCACATGCTTTGTTTTGTCTGCTTTAGTTTAAAGAGAGGAAATAACTTCCTCAGAAGTCTACAGTGAGAGTCAATCAAAGCAGGAAAAAGCTGTAAGTACACTCTCAAAAATACAAGAAGCCAATACTAGTAACTGGCTCTTCCAAACTCTATTTGCAGACCAATTTTAAGGCATTACTTAGGTCAGAATGTGAAAAAGAAGATKCTTGCAGTGAACAGTTACCTGATGCTGTTGTGTCCGAGAGTGTTCCAGCATCGAGAGARGAGGAGCTGGGAGCTTGGCCGGACAGTCCCAAGCTCTGCAGCCCAAGGGCACTGCTGCTGCTCCCTGCAAGCAGAGAACAACTTATGAGCATCTTTCTTTGAGAGAATAAGTTAACTCTGGCATTTTCTGTAAATTTCATAGTTCTGCTATCTTTGGTTCACTGGTGATGACACCAACAGCTTTGCCTCATTTCTTTCCCAGTTTTCCGTTTCCATCCCCTTCTTGCCTGCCAACAGTGCCCACATCTGACCTTGCTGATCTTGTTGCAGGCTCAAGGCAATAGCCAACTCCACCATTGTCTCATCATCTGCATCTGGAGGGATATCCAGCATCGGAGGGAATCCCTCTGCTCCAGCCAGGAGAGCCTCCAGAGGAGAAGGATTCCCATTATTCACGTTCTCAGAAGTCTCCAGAACCATGGATTCAGACTATGGAGAGGAAACACAGTGAGAGCCTTCCCCAGACCACCACCACTAAGGGAGCACTACAAGCAGGTTCATCAGAACTGAATTGACTCAAGTCCTGGCACACTTCAAAGGCTCCAAGAAGAAGCTCTGGACTCACCACCATCTCAAAGTCTCCATGATCCACCTCGCTCTGCTCCTGGCTCTCCTGTCGGATGTGCTCTCCATTTGCTATCCCAGAGCTCTGCAGCTTGTCTTCTGCATCGTCGTCATCATCATCATCCTTATCTCCTGAGTGGCAAAGCAGGAGTTCATAAATGCACAGYTCCTCATCCCATCCCAAACCAGGCTGCTAATGCTGGGAAAAAACCCAAACTACCCTCAGTTACCAAGAGACTCCTGACACCTACAATTTGCTTCAATACTGAAAAACCTCTCTTGGATAGAGCTCTGATAATTTTGATCTGCACACATCTTTGATTGATTTATTAGAACCTGAAAACATGCATAGAAATATAGCTCTAGATTACTACTCTCTAGATAAAATGATCAGATTTTCCTGTCACTGAAAGGGGAATATTTCAGAGARATCTCCTTTGTGAATCCCAAAAGATCAATGGAAAGGTGAGAGTTTATTAAATAAAAAGGGGTTTAGGGGGCAAGGGAGAGCAAAAGAAAGGAAAAAGGCTGATTTTAGTTTTTTTTAGACTCRGTTTCTAACAAGACCACTTTATTTTCCTGTCCTTTCTGACCAGTGAAGAAGGCCATGCTGGTTKAAGCAGGGATGCCCTGGCGTACCCATGGGGGTGTTGCTGCGGGGGGACGATGGCAGGGTCACGTGGCGCCGCTTGTTCCGGGGTCTCAGCACCCTGATCAAAGCTTGCTTGCAGGAAAAGCTCACTGCTGGGTCCTGCAGGGTGAACAGTTCATCATTACACTCCTTAAGCTCTAAGCCCTTTTTCACAGCATTTGGAAAAATGGCTAAAAATGCACTTGTGATTCTCGTCAGCCATGGTTCATGTAGGACACGAGTCACCTCCCACAAAGCAACGCTTGCAATTCCATGTGCAGCACATATCAAACATTACTAGAACAAAAGGAGAGGGAGAATTCTCCTTCATTCAACTTCTGGCTGGGTGGTTTTGGCTGTATTTTGTGTCTGTACTATGTATTTGCATTCTGCCCACATTTAACTTTTTCCCCACTATAGAATCATAGAAACATTCAGGTTGAAAAAGCCCTCTGAGATCAAGTCCAACCATAAACCCAACACTGCAAATCCCYCTAACCCATGTCCCCAGGTGCCACATCTACATTTCTAGGCAGYCTGTGGCAGGCTGGAACACCCCTTCCACAAAGAAATGTTTCCAGATGCCCAACCTAGACCTCCCCTGGTGCAATTAGAGGCTGAGGCAGAGAAGAACAAGGTGACATACTGGGCAAAGTAACATCTGCATGTAGATCTTGGATGCAGTATGGATACAGTCCAGCTCACACGTGCAGTATCCATGGATAATATCCACCAAAGCATTGACTGTGGCTTCAACATGAGTGAGACCTAGTAGGAATAAAAGCAGGACTGAAATCAGCTCTCTCTGTATTTCATCACAGAGTGAGGCACTGCAGGAAGCATCTTTTGTTTGCARACTTCAAGGCACAATGTTAACAGCACAAATACATTGATTTTCAATCCAGACTGAGCCAGTCTTGTCTGTCTGATGGAATATTGTGAACTCCATACACCAGCACCACTGAATATCCTCTAACACCACCCATGAAGACAAATGTGGRTARATCAATCATCARTCCCTTCTTCCTGGCACAATACACGTGTCCCTGAACAAAAGCTTTGAAGCAGAATCTGCAGCTCCACATCACAAAGCCCTCAGTGCAGCACCAGCATTGAAAAGTCAWGTTCTCWGCTTACAAACTTAAAACAGGCCCCTTCAGAAGCCACAGGCTTGCCAATAGCAAAGGAAGAGCTCTCCCACCTGGCARGCAGGCAGGGGCCAGGAAGGCGTTTTTGGGTTTTGATGCATGGAGCTTCCAGAAGTGGTTCACCAGCTGGGTAATGAAGGTGCAGCCCTCTCCTTCCAYGTGTTTCTGGGCCTCCTGCCCTTCTTCACTCTCTGCAGAGATTAAAAAACACCTCTTAGAAATGTGCAGGGGAAAACCTTAATGAGGGCAACACCAAGTTTATTTGAAATGGCTTTTTTCAGAGGCTTTGATGTTCTCATCATCAGGATATCACACACCTACCAAATGTGTCAAACACAGTCTCTGCCACTCTGAACCCAACACCCCAGCACAGCTTCAATTATCACAACAGAAACTTAGAGAAAATTACAGACTTATCTACCTGTTTCCAGCTGTGGCAGCTTTGATTCTGTGTAGTGCACCAGATTGTTGGGTCTCATAATAGCAATGGAGCGAGCAGTGATGACCAGCCTCTGGAACACCTCAGGATCAAGGTCCTTTCCTTCTTTGGTTGAGGAAGTCAAATACTGAATGGCTTTGCTTAGCAGGGCTTGATCCTGTAGAGTGAGAGATARCACAGGCAAAGAAAAACAACTGACTGCAGCACGAGAAAGCAKCTGAAGCACAACCACAGGACAGATCCTGGGGAAATCCAGCACTCTTTGTCTAAGGAAGGGTAACCAATGCTAAAAGGTCACAGAATCACACAACCCTGGTGAAACACAGCAGCCAGCAGGGCAGRCAGCAGGAGCTAAAGGGAGATGAGACAGGAGGTTTGTGCTGCATGAAGGAAGGGCTCTCTAGGGCTCTGCTGCACCTCAGCCATGACCTGGCAGGTTCCAGGAGCCCCAAATCCATGCCCTGGGCAGTACCTTGTGGTTGTGGTAGGCTGAACGGCTGGTGTGCAAGCTGGCCAGCAGGCTCTTGGTCTGCTGCTGCACACTGGAAGGGGCTGGCATGGACAGCAGCACTGTAGCCAGTTCCTGAGCTGCAATCTTATTCTTCTCCTAAGAACAGACAAACCCCATTATTCAGTATATTTACCATCACTCAGTGTACCTACAGCTCCATGCCCTCAATACCTTCTTGATAGCCTCCCTCCATTTACTGTTGACATTTAGGGAACACTTCACATATCTACACAAGAAAAGTCCCTTTGAGATTTATGGGCTCCCACCCTGCTGTTTCTGTAAACGAGGTCACTCCGCAGCACAAAAAGCCCACCAGCGCTAAATGCAAATGCCAATTGTCATTCTAAACTAGTTTCAAACGCTTTTGGCTAAGGCAACTTTCAGATCAGTGCTCTGAGCAAAAGGGATGCGGCTCTGCTCCTATCAGGCCCCCGGGGCTGCAGGAGGTAGTGCTGAGCTGGCCCCTCCTCCCCCGGCTCCAAAGCTCAGGAATGTATTCAGAAAGTTACTTGCCTTCTCGTTGACTGGTCCCACAGCAAAGCAGCTTTCCAGCGCTTCTAAAGAACTCACAACTAGCCTGGAGGGAGAGAGGAAAGCAGGCTTGAGTACAGCAACCCTTCTCTCTCCTTAGCACTTTGCTTTATGCGGGCTACAGTCATGAGTAGCTCAGAGACAGCTAACGAATGCCAAGTACAAAATCAAAGCATGATAAAACCTGCCACAGGCACCATGCATATCATTTCATTGTGTTACAGACCAGAGTTAAACCTGGCTCACGCTCACAGACAAACTTAGGACTGCTTTAATAATCCACAGCTGAAAGACAGGGGCTTTTCTCTCCCAAAGAGGATAAAACATTTCCTTACGCAGCCTGCAGCAGGGATAACTTGGATTGTCTTGACAGTCCCAATTCACCATGGCCCCCAGACGTACAGATGACTGCAGATCAAGGCTGGCTATGACACATGGGAAAAAGCGGAACCGACTTTGCTCAGGGAGCAACGTTCTACTCGCTTGCTATTTTCACACAGGTTGCTCTTTCCAATTTGGAGTTTCAGCACAAAATATTCCAGAGGAAAATTAACTCAGAGCACTGGGTGTGACCCCAAGCGAGGGATGCTGAGGTTCAAGCAGGCTGGGAAAACACTTGTCCCGAGGGAAAACCTGATTTACAAGTGGCAGCAAAGTCCCTGTAGCAGCACTCCATGCCCCCAGGTGGAACTACCTGAAATGCCATCTGACACACCAGAAGGAGCAGGAAGATACAGGAAAAAGCAGGGAAGAGAGAGCATTGAGAGGAAAAATAGCAGTGTAGGATTGGAAGGCAGAAGGAACAATTGTCTGGTCTGGTGGTGATAAATAACATCCCCCTCCCCACAGCCACCCTCATAAAGCTTGGAGGGAACAGAAGTGGGATAAGAAGGCACAAGGAAGGAACAAAGCAGAGAGGAGTCTGTCAAATAAGCAACAGTTATGCTGTGTACAGCAAAAAATCTGCAAACCACCTCATCTTTACATTTGCTAAACCATCTGCCATGCAATGACCAGAATGTAAAGAAGCAAATGTCACTTGGAAAACAAAAAAACCCCAGTCACCAAAAGCCACACCATGTGTTCTGTCTCTGACACACACTCATTCGTGCAGAGAAAAGGATGCCATACTAACCGGTCCAGGGTGGTTAGGGACTCAGTGTCAGAACTTTGGGGGAGCAAAGAAAAAGGAAAAAAAAATAAAAATGTGTAAAGCTCACAGAAAAACTCCCTAGAACACATTCTAAGCAAAAGGCAAATTAAATGGGGAAACCAGGAAGCTGGGGGAGCGTCAGTCTAAGCAGGGTCTCTACCTGGGCAGCACACATTGGTCTGGAGCAAAACAAAGACAGAGATGAGCCAGGTCACCTCACACAGAGAAGCCAAGCACCACTTAAAGCACCACCCAGGCTTAAATTCGAGTGCAGACACCACATTTGGATAGAAAAACTGCCTCCTGCCTGCCACCAGCTGTTCCTACTCCAGAGAACCCTTCAGAAGGTAACACCAAATAGGAAGAATATTTTTTTCATATCTGAATTTTTAGAATATARTCCCACTGCTCTGAAAAAACCAGAGAGCATGTCTGTGCTGAGAGGGACATCTTGTGGGGATGTCACAGCAGAGGAGGGAAGGAAAGGGAAAATAAACACAGGGAAAAATCCCATGAACTATTAGACAAAATGTTAAAGGATGGCTGAACAGGTCCTTCAACTGGGCCTAAGTGGCACTTCAAGCCCTGAGCCTCTACCAGAGAATTTCAGTCAGACAAACTTAACCAGCACTTCCTCACAGCTGAGCTGTGATTGTTTCCTCTGAAATGCTCATTTTTCAGCAGTACCAGTTCCTCTTTGAGCTGTTTCCCTCCTGTCCYTGCTGCTTTTACAACCCTTATGATACAGACTGTATGAGTTCAAAGGAAAACACAGCATGGACATCAGAAAGAACACAAGTTCTGTTTATTCACTGCATTTATGTCCAGGTCACCCTTGGGGTTTGGCTCTCAGCAGGGATATGGGGGAAAACCCAACACCCTCCCCAGCACAACAGCTCAGCCTGAGGCACGTGGGCTACAAGGCAAGTTGGTGGGAGCCACAAGCCTAAAGCAGGGTCACACACAAAGCCCTCCTCAAAACTGAGCTCAACTTCAGAGAGGCCTGACCTTTGTGAGCTCCAGAGACCAAAAAAGGGCCAACTTTAAATGAGAGAATGTACCAGGGCAGCAGAAATTGCTTTGAGCTCCTCAAGACTGCTGAAACATGAACTAGGCARCACAAGCAAGCACACAGATCTACCCATCTACTGCACCAGATCAACTAAGAGCCACCACAAACCCTCCTACCAAGATAACCAACCCCTGTTTTCAGCTGTTGCTGTGTAAGGCAGTGAGAACRACTCACAAATTCCCTCCACTTCTCCAAGTCAGGAAAAGCACACAAGTGCACCCAAGTGCCCACCACAACAACAACCCATTTCCAAGGAGAAATAAGGGAGAGACTGTGGAAATACCTCTCCAGGACAGTCCCACTGGCAGCAGCAGGGGCAGCTGACTCGGCGTCCCCAGTGCCATTCCCTTGGTTGAGGTTTGGGGGACACACGTTGCTCACGGAAGCGGACGGGAAGTCCTCGGGGGGCTCGTCAGGCCAGCCAAACTGCTCTTTGGTTTTGCCATAAATTTTTATGGAATCCATCATGGTGACTCCAGCAGGATCCACAGAAGCCCCAACTGTAGTGATGAGAGAAATTTCCTAAAAACTGAGAGAACTGYTGCTTTTGGATACAAACCAGCCTCGTTTCACAGGACCAGGACAGCAATTACATGTCATTAATACACAGCCACTGACAGTTGTCACAGACACATTTTATGAAAAATCCTTTCCTTAGGATTTTTCCTCCTGAGAAGCTGAGAGGCCTCAAGAACAAAATGTAAACATTGATTATCTGCTGCTGTGGAATGCAACAGGTGCATCTGTGATTGGTCTCATGTGGTTGTTTCTAATTTATGGCCAATCACAGTCAGCTGGCTCAGACTCTCTGTCCAAGACACAAGCCTTTGTTATTCCTCCCTTTTTTATTCTTAGCTAGCCTTCTGATGAACTCCTTTCTTCCATTCTTTTAGTATAGCTTTAATATAATATATGTCATAAAATAATAAATCAAGCCTTCTGAAACATGGAGTCAGATCCTCGTCTCTTCCCTCATCCTAAGAYCCCTGTGACACTGTCACAGACAGTGCCATCTCCTTTGCAAGGCCACTTTCCTTCTCTCACCTCAGCACAAAATCATTGAGCTGAACTACTGAACGTTCACTCACAGCAGCAAGAAACTGGGCCATAAATAAAGTTACCAAATGCTTAGGGTTCCCCCCTCAGACCGTTTTTGCAGCCAGGGCAAACGAATGGATTGTGGCAACTCCCAGCTGTGACGTGAAGCAGCTTCATCCCACCCAAAGCAGCCCAGCAGCTGCTCAGACCAAGCAGGGCACACGGCCTTACTGAAGATGGTGAGTTTCTTGTCAGCCTGCAGGGCCTCCTCGCGGGTGAAGGGGAAGTCGAACCAGCGGGCGCGGGTCATGTTGAGCTGCATGGTGCGGCCGAAGATCTCCAGGTAGGAGGGSGCTCGCTCGATGGCCTGCGTGCCGATCTGGATGCGCATGCCCGTCATCACCATCGTGCTGTTGTTGTTGGTCACTTCGATGGTGAAACCCCCAGGCTGCAGAGAACAAACCACAGCTCAAAAACTCCCTCTGAAGTCAAGGACACTGTACAGAGGTGCCTCCACTGTTTACTGAACTACAGAATCACAAGCTTGGAAGAGATCTTAAAGATCATCAAGTCCAACCCATGCCCTAAACACCTCAACTAAACCATGGCACCAAGTGCCACATCCAATCTTTTTTTGAACACATCCAGGGATGGTGACTCCACCACCTCCCTGGGCACACCATTCCAATATTTTATCACTCTTTYTGTGAAAAACTTCTTCCTAATATCCAACCTATATTTCCCCAACGCAGCTTGAGACTGTGTCCTCTGGTTCTGTCAGTTCCTGGAGAAAGAGACCAACCCCACCTGAGCACAGGCACCTTTCAGGAGCTGTAGAGAGTGATAAGGTCACCCCTGAGTCTCCTTTTCTCCAGGCTGAACACCCCCAGCTCCCTCAGTCATTCCTCACAGGGTTTGTGTTCCAATCCCCTCACCATCCTTGTCACTCTTCTCTGGACGCGCTGAAGTGTCTCAACGTCCTTCCCATTTGAGGGCCCAGAACTGGACACAGTGCTCAAGGTGAGGCCTCACCAGTGCCAAGTACAGGGACAGAATGACCTCCCTGCTCCTGCTKGCCACACCATTCCTGATMCAGGCCAGGAGCCATTCGCCTTRGCCACCAGGGCACACTGCTGGCCCATGTTCAGTCTGTTGTCAACCAGTWCCCCCAGGTACAGTACATGTGTGGGGTCATTTGAAAAAAGCAGACTCCTTAAGGCAAGTTATGGTGACAACATGAACAGTAATGTCACCCAGAAGCCCAAGAGAGTCCCCAGACTGCCCCACTCACCTTTGTGTTGGCCACGTACATGCCCGTGGAATTGAGCCGGTGCTTTATCTGCTGGGCATTGTACACCTGCAGCAGGTCATTGCCCCCGAACTCCACATCTGTGAGCTGCTGGTTGTGCTCAAAGAAGTCAATGGGGAAGTTCACCTGGCTGGATGTGCGAGTTGCTAAAAGGGGAAAGAGATCTTTATGACAAAAGATGTTCTAAACAGGCAAAGTTGTAAAAAACCTGCAGAAACAACTCGCCTCCTTTAGAAAGTATTTCTATATGCATCTGTTRGATTTTTTACTACTCAAAYTTATGAAGAAGAAGGTGAAAAAGAAGGACTAGTCTCTGYCYTAAAACTTCTATCTTGTTTTTATATATTGCTATATTTTAAAATTTTAAACTCTAAGTTTTCTACTATGTGATATTATACACTTTGATTTAAACTATGCACTAATAATCTTAGTTTTGTTATTTAATTTTGGAAGCTTTCTCTACGACTTCAGGTCAAATGTAGTGTTCTCTTGAGGGTCAGTGCCTATCAGYGCAGAARGCCGAAAATTCTCARTAACCAGGTTTCCAACATCCATCTATGGAAACATTTTATCCACTTAGCCAGTACCTATGTAATTGTCAGAATGWGTGTTGTAAGTATTTAGATGATGTAGATCAATCTTTACATCTCCATTAGTGTCCTGGATTGCAAGATAAGTRTGTATTCTATTTGCCATCTGTTATAGGTGGGGCAGTWCTCTTCTGTTCATTAGGCAGTTTTCTTTATCRCTTCTACAACCAATCCTCTCTCCAGGAGATCTCTTCTGTTTATGAGCCAATGAGTGTCCCTGCATGGCTGATAAAACTCCATCGTCCCATGGGGAGATGCTCCGCCCAGGGGAGGAGCCAAGCATTCCTAYCTGGATACAATCTGAGATTTTGGGACACCAGGGCAGCCTTTGCCCACTGCATTCCCAGAGGAGCAGCTTTCTTCTCCCCTGCATTCCCAGAGGGAGACCAGGCCCATCTAATCTAACCACTGAATCTTCAGAGGAAGACTACACCCTTCTGCAGGATCCCTGCTCCACCACCACAACCACAGCTGTCACTGCAGGAGAGCTGCAGCCACCATGGGATGGGACTGTGCCACCACCCTGACCCACAGGGGGTCAGGTCCTGTTCTGACTCTGCCAGTGTTGTTTTGTATTACTGCATTGTTTATTTTATTTTTTTTATTTTCTTCCCTAATAAGAACTGTTATTGCTACTCCCATATCTTTGCCTGAGAGCCCCTTAATTTCAAAATTATAACAATTCAGAGGAGGAGGGGTTCACATTTTCCATTTCAGAGGAGGCTCCTGCCTTCCTCAGCACACACCTGTCTTTTCAAACCAAGACAGATTTTGGTGCCTTGATCCTGTTCTATTAACAGGAGATAACTGCCACACCTCTAACAGATGGCAGRCAGAATACACACTTATCCTGCAGTCCAGGACAGTGAGTGACAAAGGTGATGTGAGGAGCCCTTACTGATGGCGGCTGCCTTGCGCTTGCGCACGGGTTTCATGATGCTGATGACGCTGCTGGGCTGCAGAGAGGGCTGCAGCCAGTAGGACGTGTTCTCCACGTTGGCCATGTAGATCCTCAGGCTGCCATCCTCACACAGCAGGATCATGGTGGTCCTCTGCTGCTCGTTGCAGGCYGTGTGACGGATGGCCACCATGTCCTGGATCTGCAAGGCAAGGCAAGGGAAGGGCTTGGCAACTTGGCAACTCTCGCTTGGAGGAACAAACTCTTTGTATTAGAAAAGCTGCCAAGACTGGAGATCTGGTTGATAGAACAAGAAGAAACCAAACTTTAAGAGTCAGAAATACAGGGAACCCTGACTAACCTTTGCTTTGGCGGGCAAGGTCTTAATCTCCTGGATGAGGAAGGTGTCTGGCTTCACCATCACCACCAGTGGGACACCCGTGGTCTGCTGGACACAGCACACCAGGCCAGGGTGGTTCATCACCTCAGACCACTGACACAGGGCTGGAGAAGTCTTACTGCCCCCATTGGAACTGTGAGAGACAAAGGGCAMAATGACATTCATTTAAGGAACAGCACAAAGAAAACCACACCAATTTAATTGTGCTCAAATCAGTTAAAGCTTTGTCCTGAGCAGGGGCTCAAGCACTGCATCAATGAACAGTGTCTGGTTTACAGGTGAGCAACCTGAAACAGTCACCACAGTGGGCAGAAACCACAAGCATCCCAGWCCTCAGCCCTGATCCCTACCCTGCAAACTCAAGGAAAAACTGGCTTAGTGTTGCATTTTATGCCCCAAATCAAGGAGGCAATTTATAAATGGCTTTCAGAGATATTTTTATCYGAATGGATGAACAGTTTCATGTTTCAACACACCCAGAAGCAATAAGCAATGCAGGAGAATCAGTATCTGCTCACTGGAAAAAGTGGAAACAGAGCTGCAAAAAGACTAAGCCAAACTCAACTGGAGTTCAGGAGCTCTTGGAACCTGACCTCCTTCAGAGCCCACCCGTGACAGTGGCTTTGTGCCAGTGAAGAGTCTGGCCTCAGTGTCCAGCACAGTGTAGCAGAACACACAATAGAACTGTCTTTTTATTGCCACATTCATAGAGTAAGAGATTGGTTTCCCTCAAGGGAGTCTGAAAATCAGCCTTAACATGCACAATGCACAAGGTCCACTGCAGCAGTGGTGCTGAAAGGAAACAAAGGCTCCTTCCTCGGCCGCCTGGGTGAGGGTGGATAATCCCATCGGTTCCAGCGGCTGCACCTCGGGCAGCTCCACTGCTCTGCAGACACCTTTCTGCTCTGAAATCCTGCTGGGAGGACAAAATGCATGCGTGGCCCACTGCTGAAACAGCCAGCTTTGGTTTCTAATCATCCTGCAACTGGGATATCATGGAATTCCTGAGCTGGAAGGGACCCACAAGGATCATCCAAGTCCATTAGGACACAAGGACCATGAAAAGTAGCAAGAAATATCAGCCAACAGGGAATTTTCACCACACAGTTTGGCCATTCAGAGCYGGAATGTTTAATAATAAGCAATATTTATTATAAAAAGAAAGAAATAAAAATGCAGGGAGTGTCCCCCAGSATCCTCACCTCTTGATGTTAATCGGGAAGAGCCGCTGCACTTCCAGGCTGGCCCGGCTGATGGTGGCTGCAAAGGATTTGCCTTGGCAGTAGCTGAAGAACAACATCTGCAGCACGTGGGAGTAATAGACTGACACCCCCCCTCCTGCCACCTGGCCATTGCTGTCCTGGGGGATCCAGAGAAATGCCAACGTTTAACATAAACACAAATATCCCCACACACTCTGTCAGGCTTTTAAATTTGCGATGGAATTATTCCCAAAGCCGCCCCTCCTCCCCAGCAGTGAGAGAACAGAGCCCTAAATGACAATTTTCTAAGCTGAACTCCTGGGTGAACTCATCCATCAGACACTTCAAAGGCTCTGGGAGGGGATGCTGAGCCTGCACACCCGGAGGCTGTAGGTAACRCCCTGAGCTCCCGCAGCTGTGAGCCTCAGCTCTGTGTGACAGTGTCACATGGAGCATCCCCTGGATGCCCAGCTCATAAAAGACCTTCCTGAGAGCCTCCTTCTCATCTATTCCTGTTTTGAAGCAGGCTAGGGTAAAAACACTGGAGAGATTTTAAAGGTCATCCTCAAGAGAAGAAACAAAGGCTGACTGCAGCTCTCCAGCCCCAGCCATGGTGATTTATCCCTTCTGCTCCTGCACCTTTGGAGTGCCTTGCTCTGAGAACAGCACTGCTCTGAAGCCATCTCCCTGCTGAGAAATCCTGCTGGGCATGACTTCAGAGCCAGCCATGGAAAACATGMTCCATTTTCTAGATGAAAGGATCAAGGGGTTTAATTTTCACCCCCACCTCCTTTTACTGTAAGGATATTTCTCTCTTTAGAGGAATGAGAAAGGTCCTTGATCTAGATCAGGAGGCTTAAAAGGAGAAGGAAAAAAAGAAGGAAACTTCTGCCTTCAAATGGAAGATGCAAAAAAAGAGAGAAAGGGAAGTCACCAGCACCTTCAGGTCCTCRTGGTTGACTTCAAGCACATTGGTGACATAGAAGGGCCCATGCTGGGCACTGCTGGCCTCCTCCATGAGCTGTGTGTAGATGTAGCCAGCAGAGGACATGATCACAATGATGTTCTTCCCCTCCTCRTTGAACAGGAAAGTGACATCCCTGATTTTGGAACTCGGTAGGAGGAAGTAGAAAGTTGGACTCAAGGCGTCTACTGAGAGGTCGTAAATCTGTGGGAAGAACCAAGGAAATAATTAACCACAATGATTATCAAGGCAGTAATTAACTGCTACGATACAAAACAATGCAAATGAACAAGAGCTGTGATGAGGGAATCCCCATGAGATGTTACAGTTTGGGGCTTTTATTCTCYTTAAGCTCTTTCGGTTTGCTTTTCTTTGCAAGAAACACCCCAAATTTATATTWCCAACTCATTTCTAATAATATTACCACATTCTCCCATATGCAACTGTGTGAGGATCCAGATTCTGGTGTCTGCCAGAAGCCGTATCATCAACAGCTCATGGCCAGACATACCTTCACAAAGTCTGCAGTGACAATGGCCAGCTCTGTTTGGGATCCTGGCAGCCACACRGCTTTGATAATGAAATTCCCAGTGGCCAGTTGGGGATGAAGCACCAAATGATCAGAGACTGATCCAGAGCTGCTGAATGTTAACACATGGCAATCCTGGAGCAATGAAGACAATTGGTTAAATATTAAAACAAATATTCACAAATATTAAAACAAATATTCACAAATATTTGAAGCCAAGAATGGAGTTAAAAGTCAGCATTTCTCTTATGGCAAATAATAATTCAGAGAATTTAAATCTCAATTTCCTGCATTGAAGATAATTGACATGAAGATTTGAAAAGAAAAAGCTACAGAGAGCACAGCTTCTTCTCAGCTAAATAAYACATCTGTAGATTCTGCACTGGGAAAGCTGAATCTAAATTTGGGGGAATACAAAAAAAAGGAGTCCTTGCCAAAGAACACTAATTGTTACAGACTAGTTTTAGCACACTAAGTTTGGCTGTGTTTTAAAACAAAATCAGCTTAAATACATTAAGAAATACTATTTCAAGGCACTGTCTCATTAATTATATTGTTCATCCAGGTCCTGCTTCTTTTACCTTATCTGTCTAGTAGGAGAGTGGATCAGGAGCTGAATTAGTGACAGAACTCTGGAGGCAGCTCCRTGCTAACTCCTCAGAGGAAACAAACACAGCTGGCTTTCAGCTGATGCTTGCAGCTCCCTGGAAAAGGGTTTGGCAGGACTCACCTTCAGCCCACACACAGCCAGGTAATCCTCCTTGCAGGGATTCCCAGTCAGGCTCAGCACAGTGAACGGGACGGGCGCCGATGCCAGGCGGGTGAGGGTCAGTTTCCTTTTGCTGGAGTCAGCTTGTTTCAGCAGGGCTGAGAGCTGGAGCACTGTGATCTGCACCACAGAATGAGCTCAGTTATCTGACTRTAACTGGGGGGAGTCAGGCATTTCAGTTCCAGATCCCACAGTTACAGAACCAGAACCACAGACTGAACTTGGTTATCTGTCTGTAACTGAAGGGAGTCAGGCATTTCAATTCCASATCCCAGTTATTCAGTTGATTCTGAATCAGAACCACAGAMTCATCAAGGCTGGAAGGGATCCATGAGATCACTGAGTCCAACCATCACCCCAGCACCACCATAATCACCCCTAAACCACATCCCCAAGTGCCATGTCCAGACACCTCCTGAACACTTTAAGAGTTGGTGGGTGACTCTACCACCTCTCTGGGCAACTTATTCCAGTGTCTAACCAACCACTCCTGCAGACAATGTTTTGTTTATAGTAACCAATTTGAACCTCCCTTGGTGCACCTTAAGGTCATTTCCTCTTGTCTTGTCCTTTCACTGAATCATGGCCCCCCCACCTGACTCCAGCCTCCTCTCAGGTGGCTGCAGTGAGATGGGTGATGGCAGTGGCTGCTCTCACTGTTCCTGCTGCAGGAACTCTTTTTCCTTAACAGTTTTCCCTACAAGAGGTTCTCCATAGCTACACAACACTTCACACCAGATCTCAAGACAGGCAGAACAAACCACAGCCCTGCCTTTTCCTCAGCGCTGTTCCATGTCCCCTGGGAACCCAGCTGGTCCAAGCACAGTTCCACCTCCCTTGGGAACCCCAGGATCCAGCACTGCTTCGTTCCCTTGGGAACTCAGTGCATCCAGCACTGTTCCATGTCCCCTGGGAACCCAGTGGCTCCAGTGCTGTTCCCCTTCCCTGGGAACCCAGCAGCTCCAACACTGCTCCACTTCCCTCAGGAACCCCAGGATCCAGCACTTTTCCATTTCCCTSGGAACCCAGCGCTGCTCCATTTTCCTGAGAGCCCAGGCACTATTCCCTTTCCCAGGGAACCTTCAGTAAGCTCCACAACTGCTCCATTTCCCATGGGAGCCCAGCAGCTCCAGCACTGCTCCATTTCCCATGGAAGCCCAGCAGCTCCAGCACTGCTCCATTTCCCATGGGAGCCCAGCAGCCCCAGCACTGTTCCCCTCCCCTCAGGAGGAGCCCAGGGCTCCGCTGGGGGCTCACCTTGCCCTTCTCGTGGCTGACAGCCAGGTGCTGGCGGCGGCCGTGGGGCGAGGACAGCACGCACATGGCCACGCGCCGCAGCACGTGCGCGCTGATCAGCTGCCGGATGGTCTGGCCCTGGTCTCCGCTGTAGTTCATGCGCACGTTCTCAAAGGCGCCTTCCTGCGAGCCCAGGGTGGGGACCTGAGCCAGGGAAAGCATCCAGAGGGTGTCACTGCAAYGTCTCTGTTTCAATGCCACTCCCCCCATCCACACTCTGTTAATTCCTTTTGTTCATACCATCARCTGATCTGTCATTTCTACTGATTTGTCCAAAGTGTGGAGCTCGCTGAGAGCCTGCTGGGCACGGCTGCTGCTCCCCATGGCTGAAGCCTGCTGGAAGTTAACCTGGATGGCATCCATCAGGAAATTCAGCATCTCCAGCACCAAAGGTGCAAAGGAGAAGTTGGCCTACAAGAAACAGATCAGGCAAATGATGAACAAGATGCTCCTGAYGGGAGCTGCACATAAACTGCTTTTTAAAGCCTGACACCCCCTTTTGACCCTCTCATCTCAGCTTACAGCCAACCCAGCCTGCCCAAGATCCTCATGATAACCCATCTCTGTTTAGCAGCTGACAATTATACCTGGGAYTGCAGCTCCTCTCGACAGCCCTCCACGTTCCTGCACAGGCTGCTCTTCTTGGGCTTCTCCTCATCAGGGCCCTTGCCCTCGCTGATGGTGACCTTGGCCTTCTCAGCTGGGGACGTGCTCGCGTGGCGGATGACGCTCTCGGGCACGCGGGGCTCGCTCTGGAAGGCTGATTCCTTCATGGTAGAGCTCATCCCACTGCTGGGAGTTCTCTTCACCAATGCCTGAGAATGACAGAGTAGCACTAAAATCCCAAACCAGGCTCAACCTGGCTACTGATGAAGTGAACACAAATTGGAAGAGCAGCAATTCGAGCACAGTTCTAAAGAAATAACATCCTGCATATGACTCTCCACCCAAGGATTAAGAACTTTGCATATTTAAGATATAATTATTTCATTTGCTGCTAGTGGAAAACATGGGAAAAGGTGCTCTTTGCTGTGCAGCAAATTCTGTAAAGGCAGGTGGAATCCCAGGAGTCACTAGGAYACAGATTTACCAATGCTCTTATTTGGTGCAAAACAATTAATTTCCAGACAARCTGTAAATTCTGAGGGTTCATTATAAAATCAAAGCCTTCAAGTCTTAGCACTCTTGCATACATAAATCCTGACATAACTTACTGCAGAACAGAAAATGGCAAAGGACTTGAAAATCTGAAGACATAAAGWATTTACCAGGCAGCTGCCATCCTCCTTGGCTCCACAGTCACAGAAGAAGGATCCGTACTTGGCGTAAGAAATCTCATGATCCTTGTGACAAACTTTAGCACAAACTGTGCAAACACCAACCCCATCAACCATCTTGCAAGTGTGACAGTGGTACCTGCCCAAAATAAGCCAGGTGAGTTTTGACAGGCAGTGCCTTGAGGCTCACAAACTACACTRGTTTCCTTCCCAATGGCCAGAAATACCAGGTTGAAATTCTGAACACAAGCTTGAGATTCTTACCAGTGTTGATTCATGAATTCTTTCTGTGTGATGGTGAARGTACAGAGTTTGTTACAGAGAGAATCTTCATCCTATCCAGAAGAAAATTGTTTTAGGAAGGTGTCATAAGTGCAGCTACASTGAAGTACATGTACAGAATAAATTCCCAAAAAACCAAAGGTACATTTTAATAGCAAATTTTAGCAACACTGAGCTAGAAGGCAGCTGGTATCAAACCACAAGGAGAGAGGAGATGGTGACRCATTTTAGTAACATGAAATGGTTAACAAGAAAAGAAACAGTAACAAAAATATTGATACAAAAAAWAAAGAACACACCCTAAGAGCTTTTTTTCACCACCCAACAGCACTTAAAGYATTAATCAAAGTTGCTTGCTGATACAAAAACTAGTAATTGCCAGCCAACMAGYAGGAACAAACYCATTTCATTCMATTTCTTCCTTTTAATTAAAAATTAAATATATAATATTTATAAATATTATTAAAAATAGACATATAACATGTATAAAATAAATATTAAATTTTTGTTGACATCACAAAGTCAACACATCTACGCAGTATTGGTAGATCCTCTCCTCCAGACCTGAAATGTAGGGTCCTTCACTCAGTGAACACAAAATCTCAACTGATAAGCTGAGTGATTTGGGAGGTGTAAAACAAGCCYTCCTGTCCTTTGCAGCACCCACTGTGCCTGCTGCCTACCGAGTCCTCAGCCTGGGAGTCCTCCTCCTCCACGGCCAGCTCCTCCACCCAGTCCGAGTCCACCTCGATGGCGCGCTCCTCGCCGTCCACAGACAGGTGGCTGGGGCCCTGCCCGCTGCTCTGGCTCAGGGCATTGGTGACATCGGCCAGGTAGGACACGATGTGGCACGTGCACTCCAGGATTGTCACGTGCTGGGGAGCAAAGGCAAGGAAAATCAGAGCCCACAGAGCTCACAGCCCACAACAGCTGCTACAGGGCACAAACACAGGACAGACACGYCCCGGCCAAACTGCTTTTAAAGTCCCACCAGGTTTTGTCCCACCAAGCCAGGACAGCTGAACTCCAGCCTGGCAGTCCTTACTGCAAGCACAGCACCAGCACAAGCCTTACCTTCCCTTGCATGACRTTGGCATTCATTTTCTCTACCACGTTCTTTTGAGACAGGTATTTCTTGCTGCAACACAGAACACTGGGAATTACTACAGAATAGTTCAGGATGGAAGAAATCCTGAAGTCCATCTCATCCCAACCCCTGCCATGGGCCAGGACAGTTTCCACTATCCCAGGCTGGACCAAACCCCATCCAACTGGCCTGGAACACTTCCTGGGATGGGGAGTCCAAAACCCCTCACTCCAGCTGACAGCCTTTGGGAAGTATAAACTCAGTCCTGACCAACTGCTCCAAGTATTCAGTTTGCTTTAGATAAGAACAGGGAATSCATAATTGCAGTAACTAAACCATCCAGAGTAAAGAAACAAAACGTGATTGTTTGGAACAGATGGGCAYGGATCTGCCTCCCTCAGACACTTTGTATCCCAAACAACAAACAATAAACTAAGAGAGAAGGGATTATCTGTAAACACAAATTTCTGTCCCTGAAACACCAGAAAATAAATAAAAAAGCCCCACAAATAAAGCATCAGCACTACAGAGTTCACTCTTACCATCTGCCCAGCCAGTCCACAGCAGCACCATGAAGCTGGAGGTGTCCTGCCCCTTGTCCTGCACTGGCCAAAGTTGCCATGACGACCATCAGCTCAGGAAAGCCCGTGCCATCCCCATTGGCCAACATCTCCGTTGCCATTGGAATCAGAGTGCTGAGCAGAACAGTGCACACGCCTTCCCCCACTTGGCTGAGCAAAAAGAAGAGAGTTTCAGGTACCACAAAGGTAACACAAAGAACCAGCAGCAACTCACACAAGATTGTTCCAGAGAGCAAGAGGAACGCAGAGCACACACAGACAGGACCAGGGCTGTGCTTTACCTGTTCTCCCGAACAATGTACGTGGTCAGGAGCTGCAGCAGCTGCCTGTTCTCCTGCACCACGTCCAGCTGGTCTGAGTCCTTGGGTGGAGACATGGTCATCCTGGTGAGCCAGGCCTGCAGCCTCACGGGCTCCACACAGGCCAGCTGGGCCAGGGAGCCGCAGAGGCGCAGCAGGCTGGGGTTGGGGCTCTTCTCAGCTGGGGGGAAAGTTAMTGTCAGTGACAGATGCTCCAAGGAACACGTGTGCAAATGGCTTTCCTTGAAAGCATGAAGCTGTGATCCCACTCCCTCCCACAGATTTTCTTCCAAGCACCTTCCAAACTCAGGCAATACAAGAACAGTGTGAAGTGGAAAAGGCAGCAGGGAGGAGRTCTACTGGCACTTACTCAGCTGGAAGAGCTTGGTGAAGAATTTCAGCACCCTGTTACAGAACTTGGCCGAGAGGCTCTCGTTGGCCGTTGCCATCATGATCTGCACCAGCTCTCCACTGTACAGAGGGGAGGATTAAATCAGCTTTGTAAAGAGCAGCCCATTCCCCTTTCCCACTGGCTCCACTTCTCTCCACCCTCACGTTTCAGACTGGCAGGAGTTTGTGTTAGCACGGCTCAGCAGCCAAACCACAGAAACTGCTTTCAGCCAAACAGCAAACCCAGCTYAGACCAAAAGTCATAAATGGGCTCCTCAGTAGCATTTCACTGTTCTCTACATATCCAGTCACAAAAGGGCCTTAACTGGCTCCAGAACAGATTTTCTTGCTTATCTTTCCCTTCCATACTAACAGTGTACAGCCACCGGGCTGCTTTCATTCTGAACTGTTCAACAGGCAGAGAGAAAAACCAGGCAATGGTCAGCATTTGATGGAGAAAGCCTTTCCTCTTGCTCACCTCATACTCAGAACACTGTGGTTGTTCTAGGCTGTTTCTATCACAGTTGTTCTAGCTSTTCTAGGCTGCTGCCAGCACAACTTACCTTTATGGTTCTAACCCCCCTCCCCACTCTTAAAATTATCAACCTGTGGCCCCACAGAAGCACTGAGAGAATTTGGGATTTTGCAGCTTGGAGCAGCATCTCTCAGAAACCTGTTCTGACAGAACAATCACCCTGCAAGATTCCCCACTGATCATTACTGTGAGGCCTCACTGAGTATTTCATTTGGACAAAGATCCAGGTCCTCTCACCCTCAGAGTCTCTTCCCACTCTCCTGAACTGCCTGAAGGATATCCTGGCTCTATAGAGTCTGTATTTTCCTGCACAATGGCATTAACATCACCTTGGTGTCCACACTGACAAGCTAACAGAACAAAGATGAGAAATGCAGTCCTTGGAATACAGCTTCCATGGCGACTTCACCTTTCTGAAAAGAATTCCTCCATGGCTTTTCTGGCCTGGCTGCTCTCCAGCTGTTTCTCCAGATGCTGCAAACACTCCTCCAAGATGGACTCATCCAGGCCACTGAGGATTAAAAGAGGAATAGATAAAGATCAAATACATGAGGATGAAATAAGAACATCTAGAAACAATTTCAACAATCACAACAGTTCTGAGAGGCCAGAAGTGATCTATTTGCTATTACAATTCCAGTAATTTTTCCACTAATTGAAAGCAACTCTTCTTCCAACAGACAGGAGAAAAACAACTGATGAACAACTTCACATAAACACCAACAAATCCACCAAGTTAGAACAAAGAGACACATGATGCTGTAAGGCAAGTCCCAGCCAGAAACCCAAAATAACCCAGACCTTTCTGACACCTCACACACAAATTCCTATAAAGAGCTGCTCCTTTTACACTTTAACTCTCTTCTACTGTTACTCCTCCCCATTCTCTCTTGTTCTCACCCCAACACCACAATTCTGGTAACATGAAAGAAATATTTCATATTTATAGTATACAAGTACAGAAGCTTTCAACAGATAAAAATAAGCTGATTTTTTCTGTTCCAGAAGCATCCCTGCTGTAGCCAATCTTTGCACACAGCTTTGTTACCTGTTTGGGTCAGAGTGATGGGCCAGTATGTTATAGCACCCTGTGATCAACTTCTCGTAAACACGTGCCAGGAACTCATCCGAGTCCGCCGGGCCCAGGATCCTTTCCAGGGAGTTGCTGCTGATTTCTGCCACACTCTCTGTGCTGGTCTCCAGAAGGAGGGGCAGCAGGGAGTGGATCACCTGGGGTGGGTTGGGATCATCTGACCAGCTTGAAAAGAAAAGGACACAAGTTAATTCTCTGCATGATGTATCACAGATCATSCCTGCTAGAAACAAGAATTCACATYAAGTGAGGCATAACTCTGGATGGAAGTCAGTGATGAAATCCTTTTTGGAAAGGTGGGATAAAAACACTGGCCCAGCCATTTTCCCCCTCAGAAAAAAAGTCACCCTTTGGAAAATTCTACATGTTACTTTTGCATATATACAGTTACAGCATCTGCCTAGACAGTCCCACTATCATGTATCGTGGCTTTGGGGCTTGTCTGCAGTGTCAATGACTACTTTTTGGTTTCAGAGTACTTTAGACTAAGTCYCTGGAAAAAAAATGGCATTTCACCTTTCCTTAAACATTAAAAACTTCACACAAGTGAATGATAACAAAACACAAATGAATTAGTTAGATCCCTATTGTGTCAGTTTATATCCCCGTTTCTTCAAGTCCRTATTTGACAAAAAGGTTTCCTTCAGGGAGCTGGACTTTTGGAGATACCACAGGAAGACAGAAAGACTGACTGTCATTCATTTGGTATTTGGAACTGTGAACTGGAAGGTGTAGGTCAGAACCAGCAGCAGGTCAGTAAGTGTTGCACAGACACAGCCTGAAGTCAGCCCTGCAGGACACAGAGYAAAGCACCCAGCAGTGTGTGGAACACACAGTGTAACACAAGGCCTGACTTACATGATGAGATCCCCGGTGAGCCTGACCAGGGACAGCAGGGTGTGCTTGAGGGAGGCTGCCAGGGGCAGGCTCTGGCTGCAGAGGGTGCCCAGGTGTGCAGCCTGCACGGCGCTGATGTAGCTTTCTGCAGGGATGGTGTCGTTGGCAAAGGCGTTGCGCTGGGGAGGGACACACACACACGTCAGARCCCTGGACCTGGGACAGRGGCACACACTGCCCCCATTCCCAGMAACRCCTGCAGCTGCACTCACACCACAGCAGGCCCTGAGGCTGGACTCACCCATGAACCGATGTTGGGGAACTCGTTGGTGTGGATGTTGTTCCAGGATTCACACAGCGTCTGCACAGCTGATGGCAAGTTCTGGACAAGGGTTGGACCTGCAGTTACACAGAACGATCAGGCACTGAATAAATACAAAAGTCTACAAGTAAAAATCATCCCTAAGTGTTTAAGAGCATCCCAGCTTCTTTCACTTCATTAAAACTGCAGAAAACGTGGCACAAATACWAATTCATAGAAGTCTTCAGCATATCAACATTTCATAGTTCCCCTTGTTATTCCATGCCAMAAGCTCCAATATGGTTACAAAAACATTTCACTGATCCAGAGGAGCTCACAAGATAATGATCCTTTCAAGGTTTGCCCAACTGTTTCAGCTGGTAGGATGCTGAAGAGACTTTGCAGTGTGCTGCTGGCAGCACAACTCACTCATTTGAACAGCGGTGGAGATCACTTTGAAATTGGGTACTGGAAGCATTGTGGGAAGATTCACTCACAGGGGAGGCACCCTGAGCCCAGCAGTGCCCTGGCCCTCACCCAGAGTGTTGGACTTGCAGCGGCCGGAGCCGATGGCCAGCACGGCGGCGTAGCCCCGCAGCTTCTCCTCAGAGGCTCTGCTGTCCGAGGCCGCCTCCTCCGAGAGGCTCCGCAGCAGGTAGGACCTGCAGGCAGGAGGGAGGGAAGGGATTCACCTCAGCTCTGCAGCTCACAACTGAGGCTGTCAGTGGAGTGACAGATAAAACACAAACTTCTGAAGTTCTGCCCCACACATCTCACACCACTAAGGACTTCTGGGCTTTTATCTCCTCTAAGCTACTTACCAGGAGAAGTGCCCAAAAAGAAAAAGCTGATTTATTTTTGCTTTCTTCTACACAGGTTCTAACGAGAGTTTAGAAGAATTTAGATTTTTTTAATGTAAGAATTAACCCCCCTTCTCTTTCTTAATGGTCTGACAGCCTCAGTACTATGCCAGAGAAATAACCTTAAGTAGCACTGTCCTAGAGGGTGGTTTTATCTTTGGAGGAAAAGCTGGTTTTGCAAACTTGCAAGGAAGCCTTGGAAGATCAGACAAGGAGGCTACTCAGAAACAACAAAGTCCCATGCATGGCTTGAGAAGCTACCTGCTACTCTTCTTTTAAAGCAATGGACCCTCTAGAGGACTCAAAGTAATTACTTCAGACTGTAAAACTCCCAGACACTTCTAAGAAAACAACACACAAAATGTAGAGGAAGCCCAAAGCACAGCAGGAAATTGTATTGCTGCTGGAAATCCCAAGGACTGTACCTGGTAAAAGTAGCATAAGTGTCAATGAGCTGCAGTGTAGCAGGGAGGAGGTTCTTGGTTATCTCTGAGGACTTCTGGGGATCAGTTTCTGCAGCTGACTTGGAAAAGTGCTCATCTAGAGAAACCTGGATCTTGGAGATGGCAGCATCAAGGGTGTAAATGGATTGTAAACTGGGGACTTCGTGCAGCTGGAGAATGGTTGTGCAGTCRACAGCACAGAAAGAAGAGATCTGCAAGCACAGAAGATGGAACAGTAAGTGCAGATCATCCCACAGAAGGAGAAGTTTGTATGTCCAGCTGCACTTCCACACCTCACCTGTCGAGCAAAGTATTCCTCTGCTATTTCCACGTCGTACTTCACTGAGATGCACTTGCTGGAGGTCAGTTCAATGAGAGGAGTAGCATGCTCAGCCTTCATGCCCTGCTTGATAAGGTGATCCTACAAATGCCAAAACCCAGATCCATCACACCTGAACAGTTCTCTGGAATTAATCACTTTAGAAAAGACAGGCACAAGTCCCCCCAAAACAAATCCCACGTGCAGTCAGCACGGAGGGACTGACACTGTCACCACCCCAGACCCCAGGAGYTGAGGCTGTACCTTGATCCACACAACGTAGGACGGGATCTGCAGGCGGGAGGACCAGCGCAGGGTGTGCAGGAGGTCACAGTCACTCATCTCAGGGGTGTTCATGGCCAAATGGTGCATGTAGCTTCTGGAGGGAGGCAAAATCCCCAGGATCCGCCACAGGATCAGGAAGTAGTACTGAAGGGCACAGGCTTCCTAAACAGAGGAAGAACAAGTGGAAAAATTAGTACAGAAAGWTTGCAGTCTCCATCAGTACAGCTACTGAAWTATCTCCCCAGGGACTCCACACTCCTGCAGATGTGCCAAATCACATGAACACATTCTGGACTGAGTTTCTGTCATATTMAACAATAAAATATGCAACACAGGAGTGAGAAAAGAAAAAGGAAAAATGATCCAATTTTCTCCTGTTTAATAGTGTTCTAGCCACACCTCCTGGAATTACAATGGACTTACAGCATGTCTGAAGCACATTATGAATTAAAAGCTCAAGAGATGTGCAGCCACCACAAACACTATGGTTAGCTATGAGATTTTTAAGCTCCTTGTTMCTCCAAGCACAGTCCAAAATACTTCAGTTAAAAACTTTGCTTGAAAATCCTAAGTTTAAAAATTTGTTATTCCTCAACACAGGCAGCCAGTCTTACCAGTGCAGTGACATTTTTGTTCTCCCTCCTCCTGAGGGTATCAAACTGGGAGCCAGCAGCCAGCAATGAGGTGAGGGCTGCATAGAGCTCGTCGTACTTTGTAGCCCTGGAGAAAAGGACCTCACACACCTGCAGGAGATGAGAAACCAAGACCCTGCTTTGCCAAGCTCTTTAAGCATTCAGAATACCCACAGCCCAAAACCTTGCAAAATAAACTTCAGAGAGAGGTTCTGTTGGGACTGAGGATCAATGGACTGGGGATAAGGAGCAGGCAGGAGAGAGAGCCCATAACTCTGATGGCAGCAAAACCCAGGGAGAAGCTGGAGCAAAGTGATGACAAAACAACTCTAATGTGTCTTTGTCTGAATCCCAAGCATTCCTGGAAATACTACAACAGATCTTCACAGACTTTGCACAGTGACTGCTCTGACATCCAACTAGGGGTAAGAAGGAATCCCATGTTATGTGGYCACTTTTCTCCACTTAGTGAAAGAWTCCTGGTCCCTCTTTTTAAATCAAGTCTTTCCTTCTTGTCTGTTTTCCCTTACACATGGCAAACCCCCATGGCCTCCAGAAAGTCTCTACCAGCAGTGCCATACCGTGCTATCCAGACGGTTCAGATCATCCTCAGAAGCTTCTGGAGACAGGATGCAGTAGAACCTGGGCTGTGGAGCAGAGTCTGGAATGTGAGAACAAAAAATAACCTTCAAGTGGCAGTTTAAACAGGCCACATTGTGTTATGTCCTCTCCTCCATCCCCACAACCTTGTGCATTGTGTGACCCCTAGCAGATCCCAAGCCAGCTCCATGACATGTTATAGGTGCTCTAACCTGTGGGAYAGGCAGGCAAAGCTTTCCTACTCCTACAATCCTGGCAAAATAAACACACACTTATTTTKAATTACTTGTTGCATACTCCTAGGAGAGAACAACTTTGAATTTTGTTTAATAAAACAATTCTTGCATTATTAGATGTATTTTTACCTATTGTAACTATGACCATTAAAAGCAGGAAAAGATGCCCCAACCAAGGCACAGAAAAGGCTCTCATTTATTTATAAARGCAAATCTTGCAATAAAAAATTCCTTACATTTTCTTTCTTACCTGAAGAACAGTGTTTGGTCCAGTTTTCTTCCACTTCTTTAAAGCCATGATAAAGTGGGACAGATGTTCGTCTGCTGCTGTCCTGGGATCCACTCACCCAGCCAATGGGTGGAGTCAGCAAATTATATTGTACCTGAATTAAAAAACAAACAAAAACCCACCCATGGCATCCTTGTCACTGAGGGGTAGGGGGAAAATACCACCCCACAGGGAAAGAACAAAAAATAGAAACAGTCCTACTCAAAACACAATATTCCACTCTTCTGGGGGAAGCCCTGGACCCTCCCTGATGGTTTTTATTCTGGACTGAGCAGTTTAAATTCATGGCCAAGCTTCCCACAGTTGGAAAAGCCAGGCACAAAGCACCATACTGTCCCATTAACGAGGGCAGTCCCAAAAACCTCCACAGTCAAACACTAAATCAAGGAAGTACAAAAAGTATTCATGAAATTAACAGCCAAATACTCGAGATTTTAAATATATGGTGGGACAATCATCCTGTCCTTGCTAGGATTTATTAAGACACCAGTCACACCAGGAATTTACACTCCAACTGAACCTGCTGCTAGGAACCAGCCATAATTAATCATTCCTTGGAACTCCAAGGTTTGGTAACAACCTCAAAACTGATTTATTCACAAGGGTCATGGAAGGAACACCCCAAATGAGTGCCCATTTCAGATTCCTGCTGGGTGGCCAATTAAATATCCAGCTGTCAAAGCCTTACCTGTTCAAACAGGTACACGGGGGCCTTGGAGTACTGGTGCAGCAGGTAGTCAAACACCAGCAGCAGCCGTGCCACGATGAGAGGCACAGARCTCTGCTGGGTCTCCATGTTTGCTGTCAGCTCCACGATGGTCTGGATACAGAGCATCATGATGGATCTGCGGCCCCTCTCCGAGAAATTGTGGAAAATGAGCAGCAGCAGCTGGAGATGCTCCACATTCAGATCTTCTGTGTCACTGGGGAGAGTCCCCTGCAAGGCGTTTTGCTTCAGGGTGCCCACAAACCTGGCAACAGGAGAGGAAGTTTGCCAAGTTTAGAYCCCTCTTTAAAATCTCTTTAACTAGAAATAATTTTATTTTTCTGTGTACTGTTCTAATACTGGCAATTTCACAAATGTTCACTCCATTATGTATTGGAATGAGACTGTGTGAGTAGTAAAACCTACAGAAATTAAATCAGTGGCAAATATATTTAGTGGAGAACAGGAACAATCATTCAAATGGAGAAGGGGTGATTCAAACCTGTCCATTAGAGCTTTAAACCACCTAAACCCTATCAGTGAAAGCCAGGTAATGTCAGAGAGGAACAATCTCAGCACCATCCTAACAGGACCTATCAGAAACCTGCTGAAAAGTAAGTGATCCTCCTTCCCTTTTTACAACCAGCCTTGCTGCAATTCAGCCTCCTCCCCTCTAACTCCTGAGTGCAGGAATCATTTCCTGGGCTCTGGGTRAAGGATTCCCCAGCACAGCAGACTGACCCTCTGCTCCCCCCAGGGATCCCAGATCAGTGAACACACACACTTGGAATGCTGGGGCTAGAGAATTCTCACTTGACAGGAAATGAGAGAGGTAAGAGATGACTGATTTCCAGCTTAACATAAAATGATCTCACCTTTCCCAGACTTTAAGGCACTCTGGAACGTCAGGATCTCCCTGGGCMGTGGCTTTATGCTGCCAAATCAGGAGGAGTCGGGACAGCACAGACAGACTTTGAGGGTGGATGTAGAGAGGCCACGGACCTTCAGAAAAAGGGGCAACTCCCAGCTGCTGKAGAAGTGTGTTCTGGAACAAAACAGGCTTGTTGGAAAGAGGCAAGTCCTGTCTGATGCTTTAATTAACTAAAAGTATGATCTGAGCACAGAGCTGACAATAAACAGCAGGGCTCAGCTCTGCTCACACAGCAATGCATCTCCTGTCTCAGATAAAGAGCAGAGCTACTGAGAGACACCCAAAGCTGTCACTTCACCACCTAAACACAACAAAGTCTCAACACAAAGGCAGAAAAAATGGCATTAATGAGTTTTTCTCATTCACTGCAATATCAGAGCAGGAGAGCCTATGCTACAGTGTTCAGTATCTGTGCATCTGCAAGAACAGCCCTTTGGCTGATCACAACAATATTTGCTTCTTCTCAAATGTAATAAAAAGGCAGAATGGATGAAAAGTACAACTGTTTTTAAAAATTAACAAACAAYAGAGTGGTTTTTAATACAGTAGAAAACAGCCCACAAAGTATATGGGTTGAATTCAGTGATGGTGAAGCAGATTCATAACCTCCATGACAGGGTTAAGTCAGGTCAGCCCATGACCCTGCAAAGAAACCTAGAGGCTACAAAGTTAGGACATGAAAGCAAAAGGATTAAGTTGATTCCCTCCTGAGAAACTCCAAGGCCTTTTGGCATGAGTCCTGACATCAGAGCAAATCWGTAGGAATGTCTCTTGATAAACTCATGGATAGAGGCAACTCTCCAAGACAAAATACACAAACTCATTTCCTTCTCAGCTTTCATCACCTTCAAAGTCCAATGGATTAGTCTGAATTCTAAATGTTAAGTTTACACTGTGGAGGATGTTTTGAGCTGGATGACTGCAAAGGTTATTCAAATTATGGGACTCAAGATATTCCAAATTGTTTTTGCAGAATATACTCAAGGCCAAATGGAACAACCAACACACTACTCAAGGTGTGGAGAACCCATATAGAGGCATAAACAGACACCAACACTTCTTCATTTTATTTATGCATTCAACCCCAGCTCACCTGCAGGGCAGGGGACTGAAGATCTGAGGTCACCAAGGAATGGTTGAAGTGATACAGAGCAGCAGCAAACTCCTCATCTGACGTGCCTGTAAGACAGGGATTGAGAGCCCTTACTACCTTTGCTCTCCAGTATTTAAAACTTTGACATGAAACTAAAAAAAAGAGACACCTCTGGGCTATACCAGAGCTAGGTTTGCTCACTCACCCTTCAGGCCATCCTTGTCCACCTCCTTGATGATGCTCGCCAGCGTGGCCATGTGCTGCTCCGACAGGGACACGCTCAGGTAGTTGCGAATGAAGTTATTCCTGGAGTTCAGCATAGAAGAAGTGATAAAGTTCAAAATGTTTGAAGCTAGGCTCAAAAACTGAAAAGAAAAGAGAAACACACTATAGAAACAACAAAAGCAGAGGGACAACATTAAACAAAAACTAAACCACCAGCAAAATAAATCAAGTCCCTTAAACCTCACCCCCCTGCAGAGGAAAGGTGCACTCATGGCAATCCAGCTCCCTGCACTGTGGTCTGCACCAGGACTGATTCCAGAACTCTCTGAGAAGGYTGGAGGCCTCCAACTTCTCCACTGCAGTTCTTATTCTTTACCCAGCAGAGTTGGAGCTAAAAGCATTCTATCAGCAAGTCACTCACTTGCAGCTCTGCCCCCCGTTTTCCCTCTCCCTCTTGTAACCCAAACAGATCCAATCTCCAGCCTCTGCTTCCCTGGCAGCAAAAATCCTGAGACACTCTACAGGAAGGAGAGGGAGAGGGATCCTTCTCCACAGCCACAATGCTCCCTGATTCCCCTGAGCAGAAGCCCCTGCTGTTTCCAGCCCAGCAGCCCCTGGCAGGAGCAGGGTGCCCCAGCCCAGCAGCCCCTGGCAGGAGCAGGGTGCCACAGCCCAGCAGTGCCTGGCAGGAGCAGGGTGCCCCAGCCCAGCA